>JAJJMC010016780.1:1947140-2196487 GCA_023531435.1 Papaver californicum
TTTGATGATGTTGATGTAAGATAGGGTTAGCGAACGAATTAAAGATAACTAGAGGAGACACGAATTTAACGTGGTTCGGCGAGTTATGTTTACATCCACGAATGAATCCCCTTCCGGAGTAATGTTTTATTTATATATGTATTAGAATAATTCTTCTATCGGTTAGCTAACCTCCGAAAGCGTATCCTTTTTTGGGTCTAGATCCCATGTATTTATATAGTTTATGTTAAACCCTAATTCAGAAATAAACTTCATATGCAAATAACTTAGGTATCAAGACATCTAGAATATTCTGGTACCTTCTTTTGGGCTAGGCGGGCTTGTCTAGCGATCTTGACGGCTCTTTTATAGCGGGTACAAACATCGCCCCCTCTTAACCTCCAAATTATTGGGGGTTAAGAAAAAAAAAATCCTTCTGCATCGACTGCCAATGACGTAACTCTCCACCAAGCGTAGCTTATTATTGTAGTTAAACGTAGCTCGCCCCATTGTTTGTAGAAGTATTACAAAACGCCCCAAATATGGTAACATGAAGAAAAAAAACTCACGTGCTAGGAGAGACTTTGTGCCAAGTATTGGACTTGTGATGCTCGAGATTTAGTTAAGACTTGATTTGAATGTAATCTGCTTGCGGTTGTGTCAAGGCTTTTTACTCGCTACGTAACAAGGCTATAATGCTTGCTGCTAGGGCGGGATTGCATGTTGCTTGTGTTGAGTACGAGCCTTTGAACCAACAACGTGTTTTGGGTTCGCGGTTGAAACGAGAATTTATGTTGGCTTGGTTGCAAGACTTTATACTCGCGTGCAAGGCAAGATTTTATGTTTGTGATAAAAGCAAGACTTAAGTTCTCACGTGAAAGGTGAGGCTTTAGGTGCTTGCAATGTGATACAAGGCTAAACATTGAAGGGTCTAAGCAATCTGCATCAGAAATTTCAATAGATCACATTGCCGAGGTGACAACTCCAACGAACTTTAAACTCGATTATCCACGAACTTCAAACTCGATCATGTTGCTGCTCCAAGTATATATAAAGTTTCCACAATACATTAAATTTTACCTTAATCTGGTAGGGAATTTAAATACGGTCTCAACGAGCCAAAAATCACTCAATTTGGACTTGAGACGAAGAAGATATCGATAGAAAAAAATAGTGAGTCGAATCGGAGAGTTTGTTCGGTCTTGGATGACCGGATCGCTGACATGGCGATGACTTGCATGCATGCTATCATGGCGGTTAATTATGCTAACGTGGTGGAAGACAACTGCCAAAGTGCTGACGTGGTGGTGCTGACTAGATGCTGACAAGGCATGGTTGGACCAGATGAACCAGACCGGTCTCGTTTAAACCAGTTGGATCGGCTGGACCGTTTGTGAACTGGAAGGCTTGGCTCAGTTGAGGTCTTTTATAACGGTTTCTGTAACATTTATTTATGTTACTCTTTCTATGGATTTCACAACACTTTCTGCTACTGTTTTTGTGACGTTTCTACGACGTTTTCTTCAAACCCTAACTTTTAAAAAACAAAATTGATGGAATCTCGTACATGATTTTTGTTGCACTTTTCTCAATAGGAACACACGATTGTTTTACACGAATCTCATTAGTTGGCGCTAATGTTTGTACCAAAAATCACTTTTAGGTACAAAACATGATTGATTTGATGATGATGATGTAAAATACGGTTAGAGAACGAATTAAAGATAACTAGAGGACACACGAATTTAACGTGGTTCGGCGAGTTATTCTTACATCCACGAATGAATTCCCTTGGGGAGCTATGTTTTATTCATATATGTATTATAATAATTTTTCTATCGGTTAGCTAATCTCCGAAAATGTATCATTTTTTGGGTCTAGATCCCATGTATTTATATAGTTTATGTTAAACCCTAATTCTGATATAAACTTCATATGCAAGTCACTTGGACATCAGGACATCTAGAATATTTTGGAACCTTCTAGAACCTTTTTTTGGGCTAGGTGGACTTGTCTAACGGGCTTGACAGCTATTTTATAACGGGTAAAAATAGGTTTACGGGATTTCTTTCCTTGTAGGGTGAATAGAAGTTTTGATTTTTTAGGTTTTATACTCCCTCCGTCTAAATTATTGATTTTTAATAAAAGAAAAACTGATTTTCAGTCAAAGTAAAGTGACTTGGGGGCAAATAAAACATACTAAGATCCAGTGACCATCCACTGTGCAGAACTACGACCACGTTTCCTTTCGAGCTTATTAAAAACTGATGCTGTCAACGACCTCACGATTGATAAAATGAAACTTCTCAGTAGAATGTCAAATATCAAACGAAATTGTGGCATGCAATTTTGCATGATATGGCCCAAATTACCAATAACATCCAGAAAGATCAATCTGGGTGTTCGATTCTCTTGATTCTTATCGCGACCATCATCACCGCTAACAAGTATAACGATCGATTAAAGGTAAACAAAGTATTACAATGTATTTTTTGAAAATCTTCACGAATTGCTTACAAATAAATAATTTATCAGAACCTCGTTTTTACAAGATGAAAAAACTACTACTGTGATCTTTATGATTTTATCTTTTAGCGAGATCGAGGATGTATGACCGGTAAAATTGGTAGACGGTAAGTTAGATGACTTCAGTTAATTTTATCATTTCCACCCTTGTTGACTCCATTTAACTTTTCTTGACCGAAAGTCAGCTTTCCCATGACTAATCTTAGCTTTCCTAATAATAAAAATCCAAGTTATATAAGCAAAAAATAAATTCATATTAGATTAAAAAAATATAAAAATTATATAAATTTTTCTTTTTTCCTATATTATCCCTTCTTTTTTAATAAAAACTAGATAAATTAAATTTATATTAATACAATTAATAAAAATATATATAAAAAAATTATTAGGAATTAAAACAATGTCTATTTAGATGGACAACTAAAAAAAGAGCTTCGCCTTTATAACTTGGATGAAGGAAGTATTTTCTTGATAGGTTTATCGGGTTCTTAGATGTTGAAACCGGTCGGGAGAAATGCTTAAACAGAATCAATATACAACTGATTTACTGGGAGAGCTGCTGCCCTTTACCGGCAAAATACATAACGAAGGGTTAATCAGAACTTCAAAAGGGCGTTGTCTCTGCGAAGAAAATAAACTGATGCAAAAATGGGTTTCAGCCTCTGCAATTGGGACAGTACTAGGTAGAGCTCAAATACCGTTGAAATGGATGGTTTGAGTCATCTACAGTGTTCCTTAATGTGGATTAACGTAGTGAAACTTCTAGGCTTGTTGGTTCCTATTCTTTCTTGTTGGTTTAACTATTATTTTTAGCTAGTTGTTGGATGATAACTTTCATATTCTATTTATGGCCTATGGAAAGCTTAACTCTTACAATAAATTTCCTTTTTACACTGTGAGGGAGAAAACTCCCCATTACATTATTTCACTATGACATGACCTCCAGAGCTTCTCTTGTTCGTCCAAGAATGTTAAAAACAGTTGCTGCAATGTGAGATGGTGTCAAGCCAGCATCAATCATTTGATCGGCAGGTGATCCATGCTCGATGTAACGATCAGGAAGAACTAATGGTCTCCACTGCACAGGAATTTAAGCCATTAGGTAACGCACTTGTGCGTGTAAGTCAAATAAATGCTTACAGATCAGAAAAGAGACTGACTGTACCTTGGTTGTGCCATCAAGAAGACCGTCGAGGGCCATGAATTGAGCAACATGAGAACCGAATCCCCCTATAGAACCCTCTTCGACTGTGACAACTATCTCATGTGATTTAGCTAGGTTGCGAACGAGGGCTTGGTCAAGTGGCTTGCAGAAGCGTGCATCTGCAACTGTTAACCTCAAGCCATGGGCTTCTAGTAAAGAAGCTGCAGCAACACAGCTTTGAACTGCTGATCCATAACCTAAGAGTGCTACTCTTTCTCCCTCGATCAAAATTCTGCCTTTTCCCACCTGTAAAAAGATTGATTAATAGGTTATGAGCTTCTTCTAACAGTAGTTCCCTGGGATTGGAAGGAAAACATGTTTTTTTAGCTCTACTTTACCTCCAGCGGAATGCCTTTGTTTCCTGCTGGAAGCTCAACGCCGATCCCGTTTCCTCTAGGATACCGGAAACAAGAAGGGCGGTCGTCGATTGCAGCAGCGGTAGCAACCATATGAAAGAGTTCAGCCTCATCTGAAGGAGCCATCACAACCATGTTTGGTAAGCATGCCATGTAAGTGACATCAAATGATCCAGAATGTGTAGGACCATCAGCTCCAACAAGCCCTGCCCTATCCATAGCAAACCTCACAGGCAATTTCTGCAAATCTACATCATGTATCACCTGCAACGTGATAACCCATATCTCAGATTCATTATATTGTTATGGGGATCCAAACTTTGGTTTAAGACTTTTAGTCTAATAGCTAAAATCTGAATCATTAGAATAAAAGAAGAAAGAGAAGTGACTTTAGACTTACCTGATCATAAGCTCTCTGTAAGAAGGAAGAGTATATTGCACAGAATGGTTTTAGGCCTTCGCAAGCCAAGCCTGCAGCAAAGGTAACAGCATGTTGCTCTGCAATTCCGACATCGAAACACCGTGTTGGAAAGCGACGAAGGAAAAGGTTCATCCCCGTTCCTCCTCCCATTGCAGCATGAATAGCAACAATGTTATTGTCAACTTCTGCTTCAGCTATCAAAGCTTCTGCAAAATAGGTTGTGTACGATTGAGTAGGAGCACTCGACTTAGATTGCTTTCCAGTGGCAGGATCAAATTTTGAAACACCTGGACAAAAAAACGTAATACTATTAGTATTACTGTTCCTAGTAAAACATAATTTAGTTGACTGGATATAAGTAAGTTTTTACCATGATATTTGTCAGCAGCTTTCTCCGCATATGGATATCCTCGACCTTTCTCAGTTATGACATGGATGAGGACAGGCCCTGTTGTATGGGTACTCTTGACCTCTTTGAGAATGGCAACAAGATCATCTATGCTATGGCCATCCACTGGACCAATATAATAGAGACCAAGCTCTTCGAAGAGTGATGAACCAGATCCACTAATCATTCCTCGTGCATATTCGTCAACTTTTGCAGCAAGTTCATGCATTGGTCCACCAATCTGCTTTGTGACTCCCTACAATCATATCTCACAGAAGCTATAATTAATTTCATTGTTTTAAAATACATTAGTCTGATCCATGAATCTTGGGTTGTTCGTATGAATTTACCTTGGCCACCTCCCTTAGTTCTCTAAGGGGTCTGCTAGACTGCAGCCTACTAAGAGCACTACTTAAAGCTCCTACAGGTGGTATGGGACCGTCAAGATTTGCAGTTGGTAAAGAAACTTGTTTGTTGTCATTGAGGATAACAATCATATCAGAGTCAAGGTATCCAGCATTGTTCATTGCCTCGTAAGCTTGCCCTGCTGTCATGGCACCATCACCAATAACGGCAATGACATTGTTATCTTTTCCCTTCAAGTCTCTTCCCACAGCCATTCCTGTACATAAAAATTGTCAAAAGATGAAAACCGAATGCATCCTGAATATCATGAACTTACAAACTAATCTTAGTTGACTCGTGACAGTTCAAAATAGGATTTAGGATATAATACCCAAAGCGGCCGAGATACTGGTAGAGCTGTGACCAGTGCCAAAGGAATCGTATTCACTCTCAGCACGTTTAGTGAATCCCGATAATCCATTTGTTTGTCTAATCGTTGACATTTTTTCTCTTCTCCCAGTAAGAATTTTATGAGGGTAAGACTGCAGAAACAATTAAAAAAAAAACATATCAAAGGTTCAAATTTCTGGAATTTAGGAGTACAAATATTTACATAAAATTGAAAGTAGTAAACCTGGTGACCAACATCCCATAGTATCTTATCTTGTGGAGTATTAAAGACATAATGAAGAGCCACAGTAAGCTCAACCACACCAAGGCTCGAACCAAGATGACCTCCGGTCTTAGAAACATTGAAGATAACATCGGAACGAAGTTCATCAGCCAGTTGTTTCAATTCCTACACCAACAAATTAACCAAAATCAACATTTGATAGTATCTCTTGACATTCAAATTCAATCAACTTTTCGTTTTATCAACTGTAATTGTAATAAAAGATTACCTTAACAGATAAATTCTTCATATGAATTGGATAATTGATTGTATCCAATAAAGGAGTTGGTGGTCTTTGTGAAAAATACTCTCCAGTTTCTGTTAGTGATGCCCAAACTCCACATGGCTTCTTCTTCACCTGTAACAAGTTCACTGATTTTCATCATATATTGATTCTCAAAGTAACTCAATTTCTTAGATTTTCACTATGGGTTTTCCTAAATTTTATTCTTTGTCATAACCCGTTCAACATTAGCAGTGAGCATGAAATCAAACACATGGAAAATAAACAAGACCCCAATCTTTTTGTACAAGTTCAGTTCAGTTTAACAACATGGGTATTGTAATAATGAAATCTATAGTGAACACAAAACAGAAATGAGTTGAACTAACCTGAAGCTGGGGATGTTGGTCATTCAGATCTACTCCCCAAAACAAATGAGTTAATAAAGAACCTTGTTTATGTGATGAGTCTAAAGATGGTGTTTTTGACGATAGATGAGTGGGAAACAAAGAGAACGTTGAAAGAGCCATTAAAGATAGATAGCTAAAAAAAACTAAGCAAGAAATGAAAAAAGATGAGAACTTGAAAAGGTGTAAAGTATATAAAATTGAATCAACACAACAAGAATCCAAGAAACAAAAACTACCACTACTACTAGTTGGATGTGTCTTCACTGCTAATAGTGGCGAGTTTAGATAGAGAAAGTGGAAATGGCATTATAGAAGAGGTGTGTGGTGATAATTGGTGCACAAGGGCACACTGACTTCATTTCTGGTCTTTGCAATTCCCATACTCTTTTTGGACAGCTGAAAAAATGATGACAACATTGATTGGACCACGTCACACAGAATCTGCAATGGATAACGAATTAAAATTCCTAGATATAAATATAATACTTCAGGTAATATTGTACTTATCATACCTGCCATGACGATCCAAGTAAAGAAATCCAATTTGATAATAAAAAGATAACGGTATAAATTGCCCGAAAAATGCACAAACTTTGGTAGAAGTATTTTATCGGTCAAGAGTGTAGAGCATATACAACGGAGGAACTAGGGGTGGCTGGACCCCAAAAAGTTATTTCGTCACCGAGGACCCGTCTTCTTATATTATACGTTTAAGATTGTGATTTTTCGTAATATTCTAAAAACAAGGGCTATGGGTAGGGAATCCTCTTTCAAACCGAATGAGTTTCACCAAATTTAGCAAATTAGGTGTCATTATCGGTAAAGAAAAACCCCCTTTCATCCAAAATCGTTCACTGGTCGCCAATCTTTCTAAACGGGTAAAGTTCAGTTGTATATGCCAAACGGGGGAGCTTTCTATGTCTAGGTATCTTTTTTAATATTAAATTCCTAAAACGAGGTAACTACCTAGATTTTTAGAACTGAAATAACTAAATATATTAGATGGACGGATAAGACCATCATCTACCACTTTGAAAATCAATCGTTGAAGATTAACGGTTGAACTTTAAATTTTATGGATGGTGGGGTTTCGTATCTCACAATGCGCTTATTTTTGGTAGGAATATAGAGATTTATAAGAACAACATGTCATCAGAAAATTAACTTCAAATTCATTTCTATTTGAGTTTTATAAGAAAAATGGCGCCAAAATATCAAGATAACGTCATTCTAACCATGTCATTGGATCCTTCCCCGATAAAAAAAGTCTTAACTAGACCTCTGAATCACCTCATTGTCATATCGTTCATTATTTTTTATTTTTAATAATTATTTAAAGTAAAATTAAACGGATAAGATTTTATCAAATTAGATATTCTAAAAGTTAAATCATACTCCTTCCGTTTCAGGTAAAGAGTTACTTTCTCTTTAAATTTTTGTTTCAACAAAAGAGTTACTTTCATTTTCAGTATAACAAACTTTTAAAACTACCCTTATTATTTTAAGAAATGTTATTATTCTCATTATAAAGATATATGTAGTATTAAACTTTTTGTTAGGGTAAATCTGAAAATAAATTACAAAAATTATTCTCTCTCAGTTTGCCTTAACAATTGTGCAAATAGGAAAAGTAACTCTTTTCCTGAAACGGAGGGAGTATAATATTTGAGATAGTTTATTAGCTACCGGGTCCTATATTTACTACATGTATAAAATCTCCTAAATAAAGTTCTTAAAAAAAAATTACACCCACCATTGAAGATGCTCTAAGGATGAGTTTGGTATTGTTTATTTTACTTTTCAAAAAGTACTTTTAAAGTATAGTAATATGTTTTCATCTCAATGTTTTGTAATAAAGTGTTTTTCATGCAATGCACTTTTGAAATTCCGTAATTTTTAAAAGTCGGAGATAATGAGCTTTAAAATCTCCAAAAAAATAAAAAAATTGGTCTCATCTAAATTTCGTATCTGATTTTTCTTTTTTATCCTTATCTGATTTTATAAATGACAAACATTACACTTACATCTATATACCATCAATTTTTTATTCTCTATATTTTATTCTTTGAGAATTATTCTTTTTCATTTTCAAACCATATTTTATAGGGAAAAATTATTTCTAACCCAAGATATATTTTTTTTTATATTAGAAACCCATCAATAAGATAAGATATATCAAAAACTCATAATTAACTTTTATAGAAGTTGATTACAAAATTAACCTGACATTTTTTAGGGCTACAAAATACTAATTTGGGGCAATTATTTTAAACCCATCCAATAGATGTGGCTATGGGATAACCTAATGGTATATAAAAATACCTATATACCCTCTCAGTAATCAAACAAATATCTTTAACCCTTTCACTAATAAAAGTATAAAAACTTAAACCTAAACCTTTACCATTTCTATTCCAACCGATTGAGCATGTTTTCTCTTCTTCTTCTCTTGTTTTCAAACTACCGATTGTGACTAAATCATTTCATGGTAAACCGATTAATCGTAAACCAATTCATCGTCGTAATTACAATCAAAAGATGGCTTGAAAAAAGCAAACAACCTGTCAACCTGATAATACTAATTGGCCGAATTTTGCCGAGAGAATAAGAAATAGAGAGATTGTTGAAGAATATTATGAGGAATATGAAGAACACGAAAAACACGAAGATGATGATCTAGATACGGAGATTGATTCCGCCAATCAGCCTCTCCAACACTATGTAAGGTCTCCAATAAGGTAAGGGTTTACTATTATTTGTATTTATTATGGGTCAATCGAATGAAATCGTCAATAGAATATCAAAGGTTTTAGGTTATATGTCATAATCGGTAGTTTCATGTTTGTATTTAACTACCGATTATGTTAGTATTCTTCATTGCTCATGAACATCGACCATTCGGTAATTATATTTAGTCATTAACTACCGATTATATTCCTGGACCAAAATTTAGGTATAATCGGTAATAGGGTTAAACTCCCGATTATGAACGTTAGTGATTCCTCAAAACGTACTACATAATCGGTAGTTATATTTAGTCATTAACTACCGATTATATTCCTGGACCAAAATTTAGGGTATTCAAGAAGGACAAATCCCTGGGTTACCAAGAGATGGAGGAGATCTTTTATTTGGATACAAAAACTCTTGGGCGAAAGAAATTTATTCAACTGAGGTAATAATTATAAAACACCATTCTTAACCTATTATTTTTTTATTCGTAGAAGTGTTAACTGTTATTCAAATTATTTTATAATTCGTCGTGTATATTAGGACCATTCTGATACGGCTCGTCTACTCAAACCTACGGCTGCACCAAAAAAGATGAAAGATTGGCCGTTGGACGGTGAATGTGAACGGTTCAAGCAAATTATTTATCACTCAGGGTTATCTACGGCTGCCGAGAATTCAATGTTACAGCATGACCGGGTGTCGATATCAGCCTTCATGGAGAGAATGTATCCTGAGACCGATACCTTCCACATGTCGTTTGGAGAGATGACGATCACCCCCGATGATGTGGTGCAGATTCTAAGTCTCGCTGACCATGGTACGACGGTCAAGTTTGATTATGTGAAGCAGTTAATCTGGGAACAACTTTATTTTTACACTCAGAAGTGCCTTGGTTGGGATCGAGCGACATCCGACGATGAGTTCAAATGGTACTTTCCTTACAAAATCAGACAGTTCAGCATGGTTCAATTGATGAATATGTTCATAGGCACCACGGCTAAAGAAGAAATGAATCCACAGTTTAGTGATGACGAAGTCAATGCTGAAGCCACTGCATGTCTTCTCTATGTTTTGGGATGTGTCATTTTCCCCAATTGTAGTGGCAACCGGGTCGACGCCAACCTTCTACAACTTTTGCATCCTCTCAACAAAGTTCGTGACTATTCGTGGGGCATCGCATGTCATGCGTTCTTGATGGAAGAGTTGAGAAAGGCATCGAGTGAATCAACTAGCCAAATTGCCGGGAACGTGAGCCTACTACAGGTATTTTGGTAACTCTATTGATGGTTTGATTGTTATTTTTTTTCTCTTTTAAGAATCAATTTTCTCATACTTGGTTTGATATGTACACTAGACATGGATTTATGACCACTTCCTGTCCCTCGAGTTGGCCAAGAGAATCCGGCATGGGAGAAAGGAACACCCCGATGAATAAAATACATCTTTGACAACAACCATTCAAGCTCTAAAGAGCAGGAGTTGATTTCTTTGAGGAGGAAATTAGACTCGATGGCGTCCAAAGATGTATGCTTTGATCCATACATGGAAGACCGAGCTAGTGGTCATATAGCGGGAAGGTCTGAGTTGTCGTTTTATTATGGACCCTGGCATCCCACTGGATATATCATGTACAATGCCTCTAGGGTGATGCGTCATATCGGTTATGTCCAAGAAGAACCTATGAGTCACATGTGCGGCAGGTTCAAATTGGACGTCGAGAAATCTACTTGTAGTAAGGACTCTATCACATTAGTTTACTCTGATAACCCATCCGTTGAAGATTGGAATAACAGGATGCAATATATGATCAACGAGGGGAGACCTGTCAACCGAGGTGATGAAGTTGATCCACGCTATATGGTATGGTACCGGGAGCATTCTCATCTTTATGTGATCCGTGAAGATAAAGGAAAGACCACCAGGGTGTCCGATTATACTCGCATCATCAAAGACAAACCCTCTGGTTATGAAAGGTAGGTACGTAATGTTATTTCCTTTTGATTTTAATATTACGGCTCAATATTTTAGATGATAATCGTTTGATTGTTATTGCCTAAAAACATAAAAAAAAAAAAAAAGTTTTGTATTTTTCTCAAAGAAGATAGCTGGGTGCATAAATACGGGAGTGCCTTTATCAATTGAGAAGATGAGAGAGCATAAAGACCTCATTGACAACATTGATAATGAAGCCTATGCTAGCAAGTTTAGGGAGAAATCTGCGAATAAGCCTAAGAGGCTAGCATCAAAGCACAGTAAAAGATCTCGCGGTTCATCGAGTGCTGATGCTGAAGCAAATGTCCCTGAGGGTGAAGCCAATGCCGCTGATGCTGAAAGATTCTTAGCCCCTGGTGCTCGTTGTCCTCGTACCAAAACCAAAAAATCTAGAAATTAGATTGTAGTTGTTTTGTCAAAGAACATCATTTTGAAAGTTGATTTCTAAGAAGCTTGTTTACTTTATGGATATGTCTATGGTGTTTAACATTACTGGTGTCTAATGTTGTAACATTTGAATGAATTTTTTGTTCTTTTTGTGAATTATCAATTGATTTGCAAGAGATTTATTTTTAACAAGTTATTTTGTTGAAATTTTACATTGTAATCAGTAGATAAGTGGTACTGCATCACCTACCGATTAAGTATGCTCATCAACAATCGGTAGATAACAATCTACCGATTATGTTAGTGTTATACAATCGGTAGAAATATCTACCGATTACATTTACCGATGGAACTGCCTGTCCCTGGACACAGTTTGCACTATAATCGGTAGTTTAAAAAATTCTTAGACTACCGATTATGCATGTTCAAAATGTTGAAATTTTGATAACTTTTTTGATTTTCAATTTGGGACAACATATATAATTGGTAATTTAAAAAATTCTTAGACTACCGATTATACATGTTCAAATTGTTGGAATTTTGATAATTTTTTCGATTTTCAATTTGGGGCAACATATATAATCGGTAGTTTAAAAAAATCTTAGACTACCGATTATACATGTTCAAAATGTTGGAATTTTGATAATTTTTTCGATTTTCAATTTGGGGCAACATATATAATCAGTAGTTTATAAAATTCTTAAACTACCGATTATGCATGTTCAAAATGTTGGAATTTTGGTAATTTTTTCGATTTTCAATTTGGGGCAACATATATAATCGGTAGTTTAAAAAATACTTAGACTACCGATGATACATATTCAAATTTTTGGAATTTTGATAATTTTTTGATTTTGAATTTGGGGCAACATATACAATCGATAGTTTAAAAAAGTCTTAGACTACCGATTATGCATTTTCAAAATGTTGGAATTTTGATAATTTTTTCGATTTTCAATTTGGAGCAACATAATCGGTAGTTTAAAAAATTCTTAGACTACCAATTATGCATGTTCAAATTGTTGGAATTTTGATAATTTTTTCGATTTTGAATTTGGGGCAACATATACAATCGGTAATTTAAAAAATTCTTAGACTACCGATTATGCGTAGACAACATTATTTAGTAGTTAATCATGTTCCCGTACTACCGATTATAGCAAAACAAGTATAATCGGAGGATTAATTTGTTCATTAAACTACCGATTACAATAAAATCGGTAGATATGGCACTCCATTATATAATGATTGTAAGACGTCCATGGCATTAAATGCATGCAAAAAAATGATTTTTTTTTGTTAACGGTCACAAAACATTGCATTAGTATTTGTCTATACATTTATGTTCAAAATATATATTCAAAATCAACTACTCATCATCCGAGGTCAAATCAATTGGGTCATTTCCTGAGCTTGTTAAACGATCCCAACGCTTCATGTTGGACTCGTATTGCTTCAACCACTCCTTACAATGGTTAGTTGGGAAGTAATCCGACCACCTACTCAATGGAGGTAATGGACAATCATCTGTTAATCTTAAACTGATAAAATGATTGCTATTAACACATGCCATAATGATTCGTCTATCCTTGACCGACTCATCACACACCGTCCTTGTGGGTGTAAATGTAACACTCACTCCTAATGAAGGAGGACAAAAATAATTTACCACGCAGTTCAATACATTCGCAAAAAGGTACCCACATATCGGCATTACCATCCAATACCTGGATCCGATTGTCTCACTAAAGTCTCCTATTTGTTTCAAAGCAACGTGAAAACCACAATTGCCATCCCCATCGACATCGTCGGTGGACAAAACAAATGGTATAATAAGTAGAGGGAGTTGTTCCAAATACTCATCGTGTATAGGTTGGGATTGACTTAGTTGGAAAGGAATCGTAGAGACCTTAGGTTTGACTTGTCGTGAGCTTGGTTGTGAGACCCCAAATATTGTTCTCGGGTTTAATTAAACCCATTATCTGAATTCTGCACTTAAAGTGTATACAACTCTAATATTCAAGTATTTCTAGGCTGCCTCTATAATAAGTCTTGGTGCCTAAATAGAGAGTCTGCCTTAGCCAAACCCTTAGAGTGACTGAATTCCATTACTCAAGTGACTTTAACACTTTTAGGTTATCCCTTAACAGTATTAATGTGCATGACTAGTAGGTACCAAGTGTTTTGAGCATGTTGGACACATGTTTTCCATAAGACCCATCAGAGTAAATTTTAGTTTGATGTTAAAAATAATAAAGAAAAAAGATATTAGAAAAGGGGGAAGAGGATCAATTTTCCTTATTCATTCTTCTTCTTCTCATGTTTTGCTTTGGAGAGAATTTAGATGGGAACTTACATGATACAAATGAAGTTTTTCTTTTCTTATTCTCCACTTTCTCTCTAATGGTTTATGATTTTTCTTTCTCAAACCATAAACATGAACTAAAACTAAAATGTTTGAGAGATTGATGAGTTTAGGGTTGGAAAAATCAGCAAGAGAGTTGATTCAATCTATGGAATCGGTTTGCAACAAAGGTAAGGTGGATTTCACTCAATGATTTCGTTTTAAGCTTGATTAATGATGATTTGCATTTGACTTCATCCCTAATTTAAATATGAAAATTTGGTGTTTGATAATAATTTATGGATTTAATTTGTGTTTATGTTCTACTGAAAATTGATGATATGGTTTGAAGTAACACATCTAAATTTGAGGCTTATTGCTTGATATTTGTAAATTTTCCATAACCTAACTTAGATTTGGGATTTTTTTTCCAAATTAGGGTTCTTATAAAATTTGGGATTTTTCTTAATGCATTCATTTTAAATTCAACTCATGGTAAATTATTTATATGGTTTATTTAGTTTCACCCAATTCATGTTGTGTTGAATAGATGTGGTCACTCTTATAATTTCTCTACTTGTAGACCTTTGAATGACTGTTTTTATTCTGCTGCTATATTAAGATCCAATGGTTGGATTATATTGAAATTTGTATATGCATTATGTGGTTGATGTTATGTGAAAATTTCAAGAGGATCAGGTTACATTTACTAATCTAAAAATTGGATAGACTGAGACTGCAGTGTGCAGAATTCAGACCCTGAACCGTCAGGTGTTTTTGATATTACTCATTATCCTTTTATCAGATAAATCTGAAATTTTAGTATGATGTTAGTATATATATAGGTAACCTACTGTAAATATTTCATGAAGTTCTGATCAACTTAGGTACCTCAAAGTGTGGGAGAATCATGACTGAATTCTGTTTATTGATAATGAAAGTAGTCATGCTTGAACGTACATAACTCTTTAATGAACCGTTAGATTTTCATCATTTTTGGATATGTTGTGTTAAGTTGATTTATAAAGATATTATAGAAATTTCAGGACAATCAGATATCATTTACTACTGAAAAGATTGGACAAAGTGTGACTGCATTCTGCTGAATTACAGTCCTTGATAGTCGACTAATGACTGTGTTTCTCATTACTCGTTCATCGGTTAAAGATGAGATTTCAGTATGTTGTTTACTACATTTTAGGTAGCTGAATGTAAAATTTTCAAAGGAAATGGATTATGTTTAGTACCCCAAACAGAGGCTTTTCTGAAGTTGTGTTGGTAGAAAGTCAGTCACGGGTTCATACCTAGAATCATTCATATATTACCTTCTAGACGTTGCTTTTACATGAAATTTCTGTAAAATGTTCTTGTTATAGTTGTGAATGCATGGTGAAAATTTCTTTATGATCCGACCGTTATACATTGTGGAATTTACTGGTACATCAGAGGGTATAGATATGTGCTTGCAGGGTAAATTCACGGAATTTTTCCGTATATGTTGTAGATCACATGGTTTTGTGACTTGTAATTTGACTGTAAAATGGTATATGCTTCCATCTGGTTTGATAACAATTCATATACATTGTTGAAATGTTCCTTAACTTGCAAACACATTAACAGTTCCAAATATTCTTTATGTTTGGCGTTTTGAACATGAACTTAAGTCCATGTGAATCCTTGTTGAATCACTTTGTATTATGCTATAAATATGATGGGTTATGCTGGTTTCAATGATTTCTCTTTAGGACTTGCAAACTCTGTTAAGTACTTGTTTGTTATTTATCATACCACGTGCAGGTAGACATATGTAAATGCTTGTAATAATGTTGTGGTGTTTGAGGCCGCGGTGTAGAATTCGATGCTTACATCATGTGCGATGGAAAATGCGTCTTAACCTTGCGGAAAGCTATGTGTGGAATTACATTCATCTTTATGACCTATACATTTTCTTGTATATTATGGAGTTTTATTGATCTTGGTAATCAGAAGAATTAATTTGATTAGATGTGTTTGGTTTCTAATATGGGTATGGTGTATATATATATGCTAAGTTGAGTATAATAAGTATGACTTTGGGCATGCAATAACTAATTCTGAAATTTAGGTTGTGCAATATCAAAGTAATGTTGATGTCGTTAAGAGCCTTGTTTGCGCTCGGGTCTATTGGACTCTATTAAACTTCTTGTGTTAGATTAGTGGTATATAGAGGGCATACTCTGACTCTCTCCAGTGTAATAGTGTATATATTGGTTTCTTCTATTATGCTTTTAAGTATTTTGAAGTCCTCTGCTTTACTTACAAAGCTAGTTACATGGTAAGGGTGTGTAGCTCTGATCTGTTAGTTTCGATGATTGTTACGTTGAACTGTCTTCTTATGGTGGAAAATCAAGTTACTTGATGTATTTTTTACTATGTTTAGTTTGGTTTAATGATGTTTGAGAAAGAGCTTTCAGTTTTGTTTCCTGTACTGTTAGGTAAATAAGTCGTAATGCATAATACTTGCTCCTCCAAAGTTTGAACTGAATTCTCTCTGGGTTAAAGATTCCACGTTACCGTGGTGGTTGACCTTACTTTGTTTTTATTTTTAACATTTGTATTTGCATTTTGGGCAATTAACATTGTTTGTGATTTAATTGTTATAAAAGTGGAATTTGGCATATGTCAAGTAAGATCCACTTGTGGTTCTCGGGAGTGGTAAATTCTAGTGGGAACGCAGTGCAAAGATATTGCATCTTTTTCAATTGTCTTACAGCAGGGCTTGGTTAATTTTATTGATTATTAAGACACTACATCAATTTGTATGCATGTATGCCTATGAGTTTAGAGTTCGGTGATTACATATCCGTTTATGTTAACTGAATCATATGTTGTGTTGTAGCCCAGTGGATAAGAATATTGCAGAATAAATCATATGAAATGAATTGCATGATATAAAAGAATTAGATAATTGAAATGGATATACAGAATCAGATTCATAAATGTGCACTAAATTTTTATGTATGCTTAGTTACTATGCAGTTTATACTTAAACTGGGTGCTTTGATGTTTTAAGAAAATTTTCTTTAGGTTTTGGGTGTAGTATTTGATTTAATGACTAGGTTCTTGCAAAGACCATTACTATGCTACTGCTGTACGGATTGTTTGTCAAGACTTGTATTTAATATCCTTCAAATCCTTAGTAAACATGTGTACATGAATGTTATTTCTTAGTATTATTCTTGTTGTTGCGTGAGACTTAACTTTGCTCTAATTTGGTGTCGTGATATCTCATAAATTTGATATTGTTAGTGACTTTATAAAATGGGATAGTTATTGCAATGCAATTTATACTATCCGTTTTAAGAGATGATTACTGTCTAAATGGGATAGTTCATATCATCTAGTGAGAGATAGTTGTTATCATTATGGATAATTCATACTACTTAGATAAAGCGAGACGAACTACGGTCGTGCTTGATTCCTTCGAGCAACGGAGAGGGTACGTAGAGAGATGATTGTAACCTTAGCAATTTATATCGTTGGTAAGAGGTAGTTGCAGTTAGCCTACTGGATGTTCATACTACCTAGAGAGATGATTGTAACCTCTTCGAGAGTGTTCACATCATCTAATAAGAAATGAAGGGTGATTGTTGGATACCAGTTCATATCACCAAATGAGATTTGGAGATGATTGTTGTCATTTAGAGGCAATTCATATCACCTGAGAAGAATGGTTGTTGTTTATGATGACAGTTCGTACCATTGATCTGGAAATGATTACTAACTTTCTTGGGTAGTTCATATTATTTGTAAAAGATGGTCTGTTGAGCTTGACCTAGTACTGTGAATTGCCAGGCCCACTGGGCTCTCACTTACAGGTGGCTATCCGGAAGACCGTCGCTAGAACGGTGGTAGACAATGGGACTGATCATCCCCATCTGTCGCTGGAACGGTGTGTGTTGTCATGCCTGTTAGCTCCCATCTTACGAGTGACAATCCGGAAGACCATCAGATGTAACGGTGGTTGGTATCCGACCACTCGGGCAGGAAATATTATATCTTCATAATGAAACTGTGGAAATCATATGTAAGATTCGATGACCCTTGAAATATAGAAGTTATGGTTGCATTGATTATAAAGCAATTTGGAATAAATCGATGCACATTTTTTGGAAAAATTGAATTGGTCCCAAGAATTTGAAATCCCGGTTTTTCGAGTGGCGTATTGAAAAGTTGGAGCTGGCCTAATGGATCGAAACCCGACCAATTGGAAGGAAAAAATATTCTGGTCTGTCACATTGGTCCACCTTGATCCTTCCTTGGACGACCCCTTTTCTTTAGAGCCGGGACATCTTCATACTCAGCTTCAGTATGTTCATGCCTAGAAAGGTCACGTTGACTAGATAACCATTCCTTCAACTCTTTTCTTTAAGTTGACCTCGGCTTTTCGGTATTCAGCCTACCCATCGCCTTTCCTTTCATTGGTTCCTGAACAACCTTTAGACAGGGTGAAGGGCTTCCTCTAAATAGTGCATCAATATTTGCTTTTGTTCCCCATTTGACGTAGAGTAACACTCGAGTATTCGTGCAAATATTTCCGTCTCCATAAAAGACGCACCATCAACTACCGGGGTGCTTGGAGTGAAAGTTAATTGCTTCCAAAAGGGATGAATATCATTAATGTCAATCACTTCAATATACCTTCCAAGCATGTGACGACACGGGAGTCCAATACCTACCATCGTCTTGTAGTTGAAAACCGTAGTCTCATAAATCTTAGTGAGGTCACGATTGGTGAATTCATGGATTGCTTCTTGGACCGACACGACCCCATTTTGACTATCGACTAGTATGTTCTTTAATCGGCCATGGGACCCCTCTGCAATGCTTGTTGCCTCGTTCGTGAAGTTTCGATATTCATATGTACATGCAAACACAAATATATCCTTATGCGGCCCAACCAATGTGTTTTGCAATACTTAACTGGTTTGGGATAGTTCTTGCCCCATTCATCCTTAAAGTTCTTCAAGTTGTATTCATAAACTTCCTCCGTCATCGACCAAACTATCTTATCCCATGCTTTTAGAAATAAACATCACTTTATTCCATCCTCGACCCACTTTTCGTCGGCCAACCTTTTCTCTTCTTCTCTTTCTTCCACGATTAGTTTACTAATACGTTCGTCATCTTCCTTCGACTCTTGGTACCCTTGTTTTGTTTTTTAGCTTGGATATGATGTCTGCAATTGGATTTGATGTTGCATTGAATGTGCCACGTACAAAGCAAATTATGGGCTTCCGGAAATACTACCTTTATTGCATTCATCAAGGCTTGATCGTTATTCGTTACAATAATCGTTGGAAAATGATCGACATTATAAATCGACCTTAATGTTTGAAACATCCAAATGAAACTCACATCGTTCTCAGCATCCATTAAACCCCAAGCCATCGTAAATGTGCATCTGTCCGAAGTGTGGCAAGCAATATTCAACAACGGGGCATGTTGTACCTGTTTGTCTTGTAAGTAGCATCTATCAACAAAATTTGATGAAAGCATTGATCCAATTGGATCATCTTCGGATGTGCCAAGAAAATACGAATCACCTTACCATCTCTTTCTTCTTTTCTCAACATGTAATTGTATTTCTCGGCTAACCACTCTGATTGTTGCATAACCATTCGACCATCCCATTCCATCCTTTTGATCATTGCAAGCGCCGATCAAATTGTAGACAACGGAGACAAGTTGTTGGGGTCGTCCGCCTTTATCTTATATATGATTGCCCTCGCTTTCATTACGTTCCTCATAGACTTCATCGTCTCCATTTCCTTTGTTTTAAATTGGCAACCATTACGTGCCCAACAAGACTTTCCGGATCTTCGTGCTTGTGACGACCATTAGCAACTCTATACATAACCCATACTTTACCTTTCTTACCGTCGGGCTTCCGGAAGATAATCTTAAATGGGCATCCAATCTTCTTTGAATTACCTCGGCATATCCTCTCCGTCTTCTTTACGTATTTACAATCCTTTCCCACATGACTCTTTCGCTCGCCACCTCTCTCACAAATCATTTCAAATCGATCAACTCTCACGCAATTGTTCTGAACTACAACGCATATCTTCTTTTTTGCCTTGTTGATAAGCCATTCCTTTGCCTCCGCCTTACTTCTAAATATCTTATCGCATATAACAAAACAAATATCATAAGCCTAACCATGTAACATATATTCTTAGAACAAGTTAAGAGTAGGTAGGTAGCGTACCAAATTATTTGCATAGTGTAGGGAAGTATTAGGACCCTCGTATGAAACAGGATTAACCCATTCAATAATCTACGTAAAATAGCAATGAGTTAGACAATGATAATCGGTAGATAATTATGTTACCTTACTACTGATTAACAACAATCGGTAGATAATAATATCCCCGTGCTACCGATTATCCACAATCGGTAGTTAATTATGTTCATTTACTACCGATTATAAAAAGAAATCAAGTCAAGTTCTGTACACAAAAACAAGTATAATTGGAGGTTTAATTTGTTAAACAACTACCGATTGCACTGTAATTGGTAGATAACGATATACCATATACTACCGATTACAAATTTGTAAAATAAAAAATTCGTAGGTTTGGAGAAATTCATTTTTGGGGCGACTAACATAATCAGTAGATAATAAGTATTCATAAACTACTGATTATGCAAACAGAATTTCAAAAAAAAAAATCAATTTGGGGATTTTGTATAATAGGTAGTAAGTAATCTTCACGAGACTACCGATTATATAATTATTTTGGAACAGAAGTATAATTGGTAGTTTATAGTACTCCATTATCTACCGATTCTGGGACGTCCATGGACATCAAATGCATGCAAAAATAAATTTTATTTGTTACCGATCACATACAAACGCATACAAAGTGGGTTTTTGAGCTTCTTAACACAATACTTGATTGTTTGATGCATTATTATCTTCATTTTGATGTAATTCATTGTCTAGGTTTTCTTCCACACCAAAATTTGGATCATCCAACAAATATCTCAAATCGTCATCTCTAACGTCTTTGAACCTTCAATATTATGTTCTTCACGATGTTTCTCACCTTCTTCCTCATACTCATCCATGTTTGTTATTGATTTTAGGTAAAACCTAGTTTTTCCAAACTTCTTCTTCTTCTTCTTCTTCTTTTCTAAAACACTCTCTATTTCTATTCTAAAACTATAACTCAAAATTCATCATCTAACACTAACTATAACCAACTTAATTAACTAACTAATCAATATTAATACTAATTAAATAAGGGCATATTAGCCATTAAAGAAAATATATGGATAAGGGGTGTAGTAAAATTACTTCATAACGACCTTATTTTGTTTTATTAGTCGCCCAAAATTAGTTTTTTGTAGCCCTTAAAAACGCCAGGAAAATTAACCTTTCTTTTAATTTTGAAACTAATTTCAATTAATAAAAACATTTGTCAAAGATATCATAAAAATCTTTTTTCTAAAAGTACTCGTTATTTTTCATAGTTTTCATCCCTAAATTATCTATTTTATATACTTTCAAAATTGTTTAATAATATAACTATTATTCCCTATTTAAAAAAAAGAAAAAAAAAGTTCTCTTTACGTTAATTATTTATCTTTATAGGTGAAAAATAATTTTTAATATTAAAATCACAATTTTTGACTTAAGCAAAGATGGAAACATAAATTTTCAATTTTTCATTTGAAACTTATACAAATGAAAAACTTCACTTGAAATACAAGTGAGAATCGCAGTTTTCAACTGTAATAATTAGTTTCTATTTGTGATAATTGAAATTTTTACAAGTTTACGACTAGTGATAATCTCAATTATTAGCATCTATTAACTGCGACCAGTGAAAATCGTAGTTATCATAAGTCGAAATAACTGTAACTGTTAATTAATCGATATTTATTTTTCTTATTGGTAAATATTAGATTTATTTCCTTTTGTACTTCAGTTATATTGTTGCAAGTTGCATATGTAAATCATGTCACTTGTCAGTGTTAGGTCATCATCCCAACTATTTCAGGTCAGCTACGTACATACTGAATTTTTATAATACAAGGTAGTTTTGTTTCTGCAAATGTCTGCTACCTTCATCCATCTATTTATCTTACTAAGTATTTTGGGGTGTTTTCATTTTGGGGACTCTCAATTGGACTCTTTATTGCTAACAAACATGTATTACTTAATAGTAATCATATTTGTTAACCTTAGAAACCTTTTATGCGACAACTAGTTTATGATTAAGGAAAGCAACCTTTGACTTTAGAATCCTTCGTTCATGGCGGTACTTGAAAAATCTAAATCTTATCCATTGACTTTTGTATCTTTTATGGATGGCAAGTCAGTGCCAATGTTCTGAGACCCAGATCGGGCATTGAACTAAAAAAAATATTGGGTCAAGATTATATGGTTCAACTAGTGGTTTAATCTGGAGTTATTGGATCAAACATATAAAATAATATAAATATATAACTAATAAAGAAAAAATAGAGTTGAAAAATTTACCCATAGATAGGTTTTTTTTTTATACGTGAAAGCCGGATCCGGGCCCCTACCTGAATCCAGGCAGGCAGTCTGGCCCCACTGTCAGACCCACGCCTCCAAACTCAACTATACAACTACATTTATATGAATACAAACCTTTACGGTATGGATTGAATCCCTGACTTCCTCTTTACTGGAGTTGATGGAAAACCATTGAGCTATAAGCTTGGACCCATAGGTTTTTTATATAGTAAATATATAAATATCTTATGAAATAACATCTAACATAATTTGGCAGGGTGGTTAACAACTTTAACTTTGGCTTAATAGGTCATAAGCTTAATTCTCTCTGTGTGAATTTTTTTTATGAACATTTAAATGTTAATGTGTTGAACCAGTTTGGACCGTGTTTAATCATCCGATTCACTGGTCGGACCGGCCGGGTCACCCGGGTCACAAGAAAAATAACGGGATTTGAGAAAATTGTTGGGCCAATGACGAACCAACCCATAAAAATAGCCGGATTACCGGTTCAACGGTCCGACCAGCCAGGCTGCGCTGGGTCTCATAACACTGGTCAGTGCATGACAAAAATGTAGGTTTCAAGAGCTTGAGTTCCTTAAAAAAACAATAATGGAGACACCTAAAAGATTTACGCAAGACCAAAAAGCTTTGTAAAGAAGCATTGTTAGCATTGACCTAACGAGTGCAATAGTGGGACTCCAGGTTTATTTTTATCTTGTTGGAAAATTTCTGTTACCGATTTCGATAATAATACATCTTACGTATTATTTATGCCAATTCGTTACCGCTTTGTAACATTGGTCTTTTTCTATGTATTACAACTTCTTCAATACTTGGTTCCCAGAACCAAAACAAGAAAATAAGAAGAATAGAAGAAGAATAACAATCTATAATTCTTAAACAAAACTTACTTGGGTGTATTGAGGCGAGTAATCTCTTTACTTAATACATTTAATGCCCTGCCCTAGATGCTGATACAGGTTATGACATATGTCTCCAGCATTCAACAACACTTTAATGAACGCCAAACAACGAACGCAGATTAATGTAGCACAATCTCTCTTTTACATACTCTCAAAATATAGAATGGAATAAATCAAATGTTTGTGTAAATTTCTATATAATTTCTTATATCTCAAACTCAACAAAATATGAGTTTAAATAGTTTTTGAAATAGTACCTTTGGTGACGGTTAGTAACAGTTGCAACTGTTACAATCGTTGATATTCAAAGGACATGACTGTTCGCAACAGTTTCTGAAAAAACTATCACCAAATGATATGATTGTTCCCAATAGTCACCTTGCAACAATTTCTAACAAACTGTCACCAAATCGAATAGACACAACTGTTCCAAACAGTCACTTGCAATGGTTAGAAATCGTTGCCAATTTCAAACGGTTAAATCTTGACCGTTAGATTCCATCTCTTGGATATGGATTAATTAGTACTGTTAGATCGTAACTAACCATATTAGATGTAATCTCTACCGTCCATTTGATTTCCCTTATGTTTCAACTTAACACAATTATCATTCATACTGAACATGGGCTTGGGTGGTCATTCCAAGCCCAATTTCCAACAATCCCCCACATGAATGAAATTGTCACACAGAAAACCAAGATGCTTGACTCTGAATACAGACCTTAGAGAGTTTGTGCGCGGAACGTCACTGCATAAGGAAAGATGGTTATTGGCCTTGAATCTTCCTTAGCGAATATCTACCGGGATTACTAGTTGATTAGTGAACATGATGTCTTGAACTATTCAATCCTTATGATATAATCCGATACAATAGATATCACACAGCTTATTTCTTTACATATCTGGTTCTCGGTTGTGTTATTTTCGGCCCTGAACGATACTAGAATTCTATGAGTGCTTTGGAGTAACATAGCCTTATAGTTCTCATAGAAGCGACCCCACTTCTCACTTATATAGGTGATCTCCTATTAAAAGTATCATGTCATACTTTAATTAGTTAAACTAATCTATAAGAATCATTAATATAAATTAATTCTTAAACTCTAACTCTTACAGGCAATATTGTTTCATCATTGGAATGGGTAAAGAGATTATCTCTTTCAGTGTCACTGGCGAGTACTTCACAACTTAGTTCTCCCTTTTGAACCTAGATCTTGGGATCTCCAGTCACTATGTTGGGTTACCGCTACAATTTACCCTTTATCTAGGCTATAAGCCCCATTACCCTTGATGAAGCAATTATAAGCTCTCTAGAATTTGTATCCACTGTCAACTTGATATAATTCTCAAACACTATTTTTTGATGCGCTCATTTGAAAGCAATTGCTTTATGGTGTTACATCGTCGATGTATTTGTCGACACCTACCATAATATCCCAAACTATGTGTTCTTCCCAAATAACTGTTTGATCAGGACAATACTTATTTTGAAATGCATATACTTTGTCCACACGAATGTATATATCTAAGGAAATTCAAATTCACTTCTATCTCATCTCCGACTTTGCGTCCAAAGCTTCGGAGTCCATAGTTGATCTTGATATCAACCTTCATTTAAATGATCTCCTTGCCATCATATTACTTCTACAACAAACACATAGTTTCCTTTATTTGAATCAATCGTAAGATACCATTCAAGCACTTTTTGATAAGCCGTATAGAGTAATTTCAAAAATCACACTATTTGATATCTTAGGTTTCTAACTCTGGTTTACAAATTATCTAATTTATCACACGTCAATCAATCGACAATCCACTAACATATGAACCACAATTCATGTACATAACATCCATAATATATGGATTTTCTTACTATGTAAAATATACCATTTATTCTTTCCCCCATATTTCATGACTATTACCAATTTCATGAAATCATAATCCATACACTTATGTATGCAAGTGCCATGTGTATCAATCACTTTAATCATAATAGACCAATTTATAAATGATAAAGAACGTCAAACAAACCACACAATTTATACTTATAAAGGAAAGAAATTGGAAATACATAGTAAGCCACCGTTTTAACGCATTTGTCATTTTCTAGACAGACATGCGCACTGATTTTCGGATCACTATATCTCCCACATAGTAATTCCAAATAGAGATTTTCAAAATGAAAATTCATGATCTACAGATTTTATTTTTACCACAAAGTCAAAAGAGCAATAGAAAAATTGGAAAAATCACTCTAAACTAGGGCTGATTTTCTCGCTCTTCTGAATTTTCGCAGAAACAAACTCCACTTTCTACAATTTTCAAGAAATACTTTCACTACTCCAAAAATTCTGAAATTTTATATGGAGTATAATCAGGGTGTCTTTTATACACGGTTAAAGGATTAACCCAAAATCCTATTCAATTGGGAGATACACCCATTTATCTAACATGGGTATAGTTTTCAACCTTTCGGTTAAGGTTTATTTTCATCCATGCACCACCTTGTTCATATTAACATGTATGAATACCATACATATAAATTAGTGTCTTTGTGGTGGTAGAATATCAAATTCAAATTTGTTCTTTGCCCGAAAAAAATTTAAGCACAACCTTTGATTTGCACAAAACTTGAATGGTAATGTTCTCCATCATTGACGTTCTCTAATGTCAAATAGAACATGTGTACATTATAGATACAAGTCTAGACACCAATCAAGTAAGGCTTCCATACCTTTTGAAAAACCGTTTCAAAGTGAATTACATAGTTTGTCGGAAATCCGTACCTTAGTTCGTTCAATAAACACATTGTATTTAACCAGATTTGTATCCAAGTATCCAACAAAGGAAAACATACTACCTTGTTTCCAATCCTTGTCCTGTATAATTATCCAAATATATCAAGGATTCTTTGTTTAAATGAAACCTTTACAAGGTGGGAATTCTCCTTTGACTTCCCCCACAATTCCAAAGTATACTTGAACCTTACCGATGTTTCACCATGATGAGTGAGGACTACATTGATTATTTAGAATCAATGGTATCACCAAATAATTCAACGCCTCTTGAATAAGTATTGATGCGTAGCATTTTCACTTATCAAGGCACAATATGTACCAATATGTATGTACACATTCAATGCTTTTAACAAAGCACTAAAATCAAATGTCTTAAGATTGTTGAAAAATCTCCGTTACCGATTTCGGCAATAATATATCTAACGTATTATTTCTACCAATGTTACGAAGTGGTAACGAATTGGCAGAAATGATACGTAAAATGTATTATTATCGAAATCGGTAACGGAGATTTTCCAACAGATTTAATATCCAAAATTTCTTTATTAGAACATCAAATGACATTGAGCTAGTTGTAAACTCGGAAGGGTCTAAATATGTGTTTATATCTTAAGAAGTTAAATGTTAACTATTTTACACGAGGTGAGCTTCTTTACTCATATATAAAATGAAATAAAACTTAATACGTTACTGTATTTCAACCTTTATTGATGGCGTTTGATTGCAGGTGATTTGATACAAATGAACCATGGAGGCTCACAAATCTGCATTATTCATCTAATGATGCTTTAGTAGCATCTATATATGTTGATTATATGAATGTAATCGGTGTGACTGGCTGGTTTTGTGGACTTGAATATATTCATGCAGACGTTTTTTTACAAGTTTGTGTTTTTTTCTTCTTCTTTTTGTCTGAAGTTTGGTGTCTGGTTTATGGATTTGGATTGGTGTTGTAATTTTACTTTAACAAATGTTTAATGTAAATTTTTCGATTAATGTTATTAGTGAAGTGAATAGGGTTGTACATGGTCAGTTTCGGCTCAGTTTCCAGCCAAACCAAAATCGAAACCATTACTTTCGGTTTCTAAAAATCTTACCATAACCGAACCATTAACCATCGGCTCGGTTTCTAGCCGGTTTCGGTTTATTCCAGTGGGTTTCGGTTAACCGACTGTTATGTCAGTTTCCTAAAACTGACAGTTCAAATTAAAAAAAAAAAATCACAGTTCAAAGATTTTTAAACCTACCTGCATACCTTCATATTTCATACACATTCTAAATTCATAAACATTCCAAAACACAATTCAAACGTAAACATTACATCTTCATTCAGTTTCACAAAAAACTTAAATAAACAAACAAAAATACTAATCATACTACTATACTAGACTCCATGTTTGATTCGTGTATCAACGAAAACGTGGCCTATTGGAGTTGAATTAGAATCTTCCATAGTTAAATCAAAGAAACATCCAAAAAAATAAATCATGCAAAATCATTTTAGAAAACCCTAGTTTAAACTTAAATCATGTAACCCAACTACAAGGGTAAGATCAAATGATTTAAATATATAACATACCTTATATAATAGTCGATTTTGTTTTTGTTTCGTCTAAAAAAGGTGTAGTGAATTTGAAGATTAAGGATTGGGGTTACAAGCTTAAGCTGAGAAGAAGAGAAAAATAAGAAAGAGGAGAAGAAGATTAGGGATTAATGTAGTATCATGATTTAATTTGTTAACAGATCAAATCATGGAGGTGGTTTGATTTGATTTCTTCATAAGAGGAGTGAAGAAAAAAACTAGTGAAGAAAAGAGAAGTCTGCTGGAGAAAGAATGAGATGAGGTCGACCTAGTCTTAAGTTATTAGGGAAAAATGAAGGGTATAGGTTAAATCATTGATTTCTATCTAACGGTGGAAGATAACCGGTTTTCCACTGGTAGTTCGGTTCGGTTTTGAGCAAAAACCAAAACTGAAACCATTAGTGTCAGTTATTAATTTCTTTACCAAAACCCTTCCACTACTAAATGGTTCGGTTCGGATTTTAGTTAATCGGTTTAGTTCGGTTCGGTTTTCCCCATCACCCGTTATCATGTACATCCCTAGAAGTGAAGGTAAGAAAATGATAAATGTTAACCCAGATACCCAATATATTTAAGGGTATTTTCTGTTTAGATAGAATTGGTTAGTTGAGTCATACCTTACTTAAAAACAAACATATTTTTTAAGTCACACCTTAGTGTGTCAGACCCACATAAGTTAAATGACTTAAGTCAGATCCAAACGAGTTAGATTTGGATAAGTAAGTTCCAGAAAAGTAAAGAAAAACAAACAAGGTGTTCATCATCCAGAAAGCAAGGGATGTGAGAGGCTTCGGATTCTGGAGACTTGAAAATTGAAATGGTGGTGGTGTTTTATGTTACTTCGTATTCTTATTCGTTTTCTTGGAGTTCGAATTTTATGTACAACAAACACAACTAACCATAGTTTTTAGAATCGTACGATTTACGATTTAACTCGTGCAATTCGATCTAGAATTTCATCAAACGATACGAATCACAACCACAAATCGAATCTATTGTAAATTTTACAATTCACACCGTTTCACGAGTCAAACAAGTCTGAATATATAGTTTTCAAGTGTTTTTTATTAACATAATTTTTTTTTGGAGAAAACAGAATTTAAACTCAAGTCCTATAGTCACTTAACTTGGTGTCCAACCTCTATCTGTACACATATTTGTGTTATGTACTCTTTATTTTTCACATCTATAATATTAATAATATATATTTAATATATTAGGCTATAACTCCGGTATGTATATATATATACATTTAAGATTTACTATAAATCTTCAACTTATGATTCGATTTAAAAAAAAAAATAGTTCACGATATAAAAACCTTACGACTAACCCACTTACATAACCATACCCATGCCCTACACCATAACCAAAGCCAAAGCCCTGCCCTAAGACCCGAACCGGTCCAACAATTTCTTTGTCCTCATTTTGCTGGTGCAGAAATCTAGCTTTGTTCCAGAGATCAAAAACTCTCCGTGGAAAAACCAGATTTGGTTCTCATTCTTCACTTCCAAACCTAACCCTAATAAACTTGTAGATCGATAGTAGAGATCAATTAATCTTCAAATTTGGTCAATGGAACCTACTGTTGATCCATCTGGAGAACCAATCGCAACATCAGCAGTGTTAATGGCATCGTCAAAACACATCGCTACTTTTTGCAGAGCTGAAAACATGGCATTTCTTAATTGTAAGAAGAAAGATCAGAACCCTGAGAAATGTCTTGAGAAGGGACGTGAAGTTACTAATTGCGTTCTCAATCTGTAAGGAATTCTTTGCCGTACTGTAATTAAAGTAGTATTAACATATTAGGCATAATGAATTTTATAAATAGGGTCCATTTCTATTGGTTTTCAATGATGAAATTTGGGGTATTTACTTTGTTTCTAGATCGACTTTATTTTCTTGAAGAAACATTAATTAGGTTTTATCTAATGGTGATGAAATTGTTGAGTTGAAGTTTAAGAATAGTTAGAAATTGTATTAGCGGAGTAGAAATGAAAGTCTGGTTAAAAGGGTCACATTAATCTGAGTAAATTTAGTACGAGCCTCTTTGCCTTACTTAAAACAACGGTAAGTTTTTGTACAACTTGCTACCTGGAAATAAAAATTAGCAATGTTTCACTTAAATGTGAAGCACACCACTGTGGATGCTGTTATAAAGTGAAATATGGTTCAAGAAGACCAGATTTTTCCATTCATAGTTCTAAGAAATGGGTAGGATGTGTGATGGTATATTTAATAGCCGAGAAGGGGTTGCTCTTATCAATAGCAGGTCATGTGATCGTAAAAAACATATTTAGATTAGAAAATGGTGATAGCTTGCAACTTTTAGCCGATTTAGGGTGAAATTTTTAGTTTTGGTTGCTGTTAATGATAATTAGAATTTGGAGTTATTTCATCATTTTTGGTATATCCAAGTGGTGCATAGCTTCAAAAGAACTAGAGATTGGTGAAAGTAGACTAATTTCCAGCGTACTGTGAATCTTTATATTTAGAAGAGCAATTCATGATTTTAGTTAGACTAGTAATAGGAATCTGCAGAATTTGAAAGACGTGGTATGATGCTTGTTGTATTTGTCTTCCTGGTTGTAGACGTATACGCAAATTGTGGTTTCTTTGTTTTGCTTACTTTATGGGATATTAGCTTGTCATATGAGCTTTTAAGTATGTTAATTTGTAAATATCAAAGGCTTGGTTTGGTGATGACTACTCTTTGTTTCATCTGATCCTGGGTGAATAATGAAACTAATTTGACTATTTAACATGGTATTGTGGTGATGAGTTCTCACCCGAATCTGAGAGATTTGATTTGATGGATAACTCCCAAAAACTCAGTATACTCTATAACTTTCTGACATGATTCCTCATCAATGATTCTTTGGAACAAAGTGGTCATTGTCGTACCCTTTCTTGTACCGTTTCAGTTGATAGTCTTAGAGATGTTCAACTAGCATAGCTTCATGAAGCTTGATCGCGAAGGTAGTTTTGCTTGGAAGTCCGTTTAAAGAGAAGAAATTTTTAAAAATCACTTGTGATTGAATTACTTTTTTATTTGTTTCTCTTTCTTTAAGACGTGGTATGTTTCGTATACCTCTTACAGTAGCTGGTTTTACATATCATGAATTAGATGTAACATCGTGCTGGTCTGTGGGGCAGTTGCCCAGCGCAAATACTAAATTTGGTTCAGCCTTAATGCCTTTGTGCTATTATATACCGCTATTATCTCCATCTCGTGATCCCATAACTAGGTTTCTACAACTAGCAGCAATAACAGTACTACAGTAGAGTATACTTACTAAACTCTTTTCATTCTAGTTTCCAACAATAGAGGAAGGCAATATTCATGAGCTTGAAAACCTATTAACAGAAGAGTATATCTCTCAAAAGTAATCTATTTAGTTTGGATTTACTGGAAAGTTGTAAATGTTATGTTCCAACTAGTCAGTCTTGAAAATATTATTTAATTCATTGCTTCGTAGTTTCCTTTCGAGTAAAATTCGCCTTGTTTTATGATATGGACTCATTACTGACTTGCAGGTTAAAGCATCTTCATCAGACCTGTACAAAAGAGATGGATGCTTATGCGGGATGCATGTACTATAACACCAATGAGTTTGATTTATGCCGCAAAGAGCAGGAGGCATTTGAGAAAGCTTGCCCATGGAACAAATAGTCTTGGTCGCTTTCGTAACCTGAGTGGAATAATATTGAGAACGACCTACATGGAGAAAACATGTTTTACCCCTCCCACTCCATCTTTTGAAAAATTGATTCTTCTTATTTGAATGGGTTTTATTTTTGTAGAAATCAGAGTTGCTAGGAATTGATCCTTCACTGACAGGCAACAATCCTGCCTCCTAAAACCATCTCTCTTGATAAATGCTGTAGCAGCTATTGTTGTTGACAATGTTTATGTTTCTGTACTCTTTTTAGTCTGCTGCAATCTGCAACACAATTCTTATCTCCAATGATTACACAATTCTATTGCTTTTACTTTTCATTTCAAACTAGATCTTTCAGAAAGTACGCTGAAACGGCTTTCGCTTATAATTGTTTGTTCCTGTCGGTAGAAGGAGTAAAATTTCCTTGGTTGAATACCTCTTGGGTTTGAACCTGCTTATCATAATATTGGAGCTCGAAGCTATCCGAAGATGAGTCTAGTTTAACAAGGGGTAGTCAAATGAGATTTTTATAGACTTTCATAGATTTTTATTTTTAGTGACTCCCTTTGACTCTCTGGAAATATAGAGATTTCCCGTGATTTTAAAAGAGAATTGTAGAGAGTCTCTGCGATTTATAGATACAAATCTAATGGATTTCTAGAGAGTCTTTGTGATTTGTAGAGATAAAAAGATGTAAAATATCTAATCATAAATTCAAAACGTCTACCAACTTTTTTATTATGCACGTTACATAATTAACACAAGTATCATGAATACCTAGTAAAATTTGTGTCATTTGTCAAAATTAAAAGCTCATTGTTGTCATGTGCCTAAGTTTTCATTCTCTTTATTCCACTCATCCCACATTTTATTTGCTATGCTATCTCGCCAATGATTAACATCTTCTCGTTGTTGTCTCTGAGTTCGATTTTGGGAAAGATTGTCTTCAGGATCTATTTGTTTAGTGGAAGAATCTGGTTCCTCTTCACTTTCATCAACTGGAAATTCATCGGAACGACATTCTTTGCGCAAAAAGTTATGTAGTCCTGCACATGTCAAAAATATTTTCGCTTGTGTTCTGTATGGAAACGGGGGTGCACTCTTAAATATTAAGAAACGTGATTTGAATACACCAAATATTCTCTCAACTACATTCCTTAGAGATGCATGCCGAAGATTGAACAATTCATCAGCTAAATGAACCATGCTTATCCTTTCATGGTTCTCTTACTAAATGAACCATTCTTATCCTTTCATCAACGTTTTGTTGCATCAACCAAAAGACTTAGAAGTACTTCCCTCTCTTGGTTTGTCCAAGAAGAGTAACCAGTTTTTCCTTTGTTACCATTAGCATTACCTTGGCTTGAAGGATCCATTCTATTACGATAACTTAAAAAACATTATCATATAGTATACATGTGTATAAAAAAACACTTGATTAATAAAATACAGTCAAGTTATATGGAAGGTGGTAATGTACATCATATAAGATATGCTCAGTTATGTAACTTCTATATTATGTAAAGTAAATTGGTAATGTACATTATATGAAATCTGTTAAAGAATCAGATACGAGGTTTTCGTACATGTTGGTTGTCTAAATTTTGTAATTGATTTGGTGCAGACTGACCAAAATCTACATGTTTGTGACATTTGTGTCCACAGGTCTGAGTGTATATGACAGGTAAAAATATGATAGTTTTTTTTACTAATCAATAATCACTATCATGTGAGGGTTTCCAGTACTTTATCATTTTGCCAGTAGAATGTATAATTGTAGTAAACTTTCGGGGTGACAATGCATTTTTGAAACCTATGATTGGTCGGAACAATCTGCATTACTCTAATTATGTTCTTTTATTCTGTATGTGGTCTAGTGATCGTCGCATGGCTGATCATTTTGGTAGAAAGCTTCACTTAGGCTATATGCTAATCCGTAGGAAATACTAGTTAACGTAAATAGTCCTTCGATCTGAAATGTAATGGAAGTCTACTGAATTCAGGTAAGATTGTTGCAGCACCGAAAATTAATCCATGTTGTACCACCTAGGCTTCATTTTTTTTACTGTATATGTTATGCATTTGGTCCTCTAACAAGGAAAAAACACTTGATTGAACTGGACAAGGAAAACATATTCAGAACTTACTTGGTACTTTGCGAAAGACCTGTAAAGCCGATGTCTTGACAACTCACACTGAGATATGAACTGCAATATCTCAAAAGACAATAATTACCTGCAAATCAAGAAGTATATCTTGACAATTCACACTGAGAAAATGCACATTTCAACCAGCATTTCCAAGGGTGCCAATAAAAAGAGATTATCAACGGCTTGACAATGCCAAAATATGAAATAACATAAGACACTTGATAAAAGAAAATGCAGGCTTTGGAACTTAACAAGCTCAGGCTCAGCTTAGACATTCAATAATATGATGCAGATTCATACCATTGTATCCATATCGGTTCGCACCAAAACATATTCCAGGAAATCAGAGTTTCTTTGCACTAACGAGTACAACAGTAGAACTGAACTCTCGTCAGCTAAGCACATGGAATTCAGACTTGTTAAGATAGTTGGAACATATGAAAAGCAAAAGATCAGTAAAACATATTATTCACAGCCCAAGCAAATTAGTTGACCAAACAAAGTGCTCCCTTTAGATGTTTAAGACGAAAATGGGTGCATGGACTAGTTGACGACCTTTGGATTATATCTGTTTTACCCAAATTTTCAAGTCTCTCAAAATATCACCTATAAGGGAGAGATTTTGCTCATGCCTATTTTCATTAAAAAAGTCTCTCAAAATCCCAATAAGTAACAAATCAATGATTTTGAAGTCTATATCTAATAACAAAAGTGTTTGAGTGACTTTTAACGAATCTTAATCCAATAACAAGAGAGTTTGAAAGAATTTAAAAGACTTGGAAAAAGTCTCTATCCAATAACAAAAGAGTTTGGGAGACTCTCTGGAAATTTCAATTGACTAACAACATATTTAAGTAATGCTAATGAGGAATTAAACCTAAAGAAGAATTTTGAAATATGAAAGCGAATTCGAGGAAATTGAAGTAGTAGAAAAGAAGAGCATGGGATGGGAAATAAGGCACTGAAATTGTTGTTTCTACTGGGTTTTACGTTTTCTACATTTTTTTTTCTCTCTCTAATAAATGCCCCAGACTCTCCTTTTCCATTGCAATCTTTATTTGATATTCAACAAGGATTTCAGATATTTTGAAACAGTGGGTTGTTTCAATCTGGTTTGGGAAATTATGCATTTTGGGGTGGTACTAGTAACGGGGAACTGGGAAACATTGAAAGAAGTGATAAACATGTGGCGATCAAAAAGAAAGAAATTGGGGAAGTAGAATTGGAAACATGGAGAAGACAAAAGTGAAGATTATTTCAATCCATGCTGAAGGACTAGGTCTAATTCGAAGTAGAAGAGTCACGTCTCCTTGAACTGGATTTACTGGTGCTGGCGCATAACATACAAATTAATATCCTGTAATTTGGAAGGAGAGGAATAACTTGTAATTTGGATAGAGCTGTGTTCAATACAAAATGGTTAACTTACTTCAGGAGGTGGTGTTACGACTTATAAAATGGGACATTTCTGATCATAGTCCTTTATTGGGTGAAAATGTTGATATTCCAGGATTTTTCTTAAATATAACTCATATTACCATCACACATATTAACCATAGTTTATATTCTTTTTTCAATTTATTAACCATGACCAAAATCATAATCCATAAAAAAATTTATTTGGTTAGAAATGATTCACAACTAATTAGGTTAGCTGGGTTGAAATATACCCGATCCAAACAAGTTACTGAGTTAGATTCGTAAAAACACCAATCGTATCTTAACTTATGCAAAACCCGATTCTTCCCTTTCTTCTTCGCTGTCGTGCCTGGAACCCTAGATTTTTTTTCTTCTAAAGTTTGAGTGAATCAATCAAGCGAATCATCATGAGACTATCTAAAAGAAGCAAACCTCTTGTACAAGATCTCCCAAGGTTAGTAGATTTTAATTTGATAACAAAAACCCTAATGATTTCATAATAATTTTAATCGTTTTTATGTTGGGTTTTCAATTTAATCAAAATTGATGAACATCCAAGTTGTCTGCTTTTGAGTTTTGATCAAATACCAAAATTTTCAAACTCTTTATTACTTAGTTAATCTTATTCCTAAGTCTAGACCTTCCATCAATTAGTATTCTTAATTTTGAATCTCCTTTACCGGCTCTTCCATTAAAGTTTCCAACTCCTTAGTATTATGTACCACCAGTTCATATTTGTGTGTACGTATGTGTTAATTAGATGATCCTTTACAAGTAGGATTGTCGTAATTGTTTACCCTCCTGTGTTTCAATAAATGTATTTCAAGTTATCGTCTCAATTGAGCTTTTTCTCAAATGTTGTCACTAGTGTATTTCCATGGAGTGTATGTAAACTAGCAAATTTGGTGATTAGAGGTAGACTTGTCGTATTATGTTCCAGAAGTGTTTTACAGACCTTAAGCAAAGACATGTCCAGGAGTATCAAATATCATGTTCAGAATGTTGGTTTAGAGTGGTGCAATTTAGAATGTAGTCTTTCAGCAGTTTTGAAGATAAAAAAATGGTACCAACTTTGGGTTTTCTTGGTCCATAAAACTGCTTCTGCAGCTAATATTTTTTGGTTCCGGCACTGATTTGTGCTCCGTCAGCTTATATCTTCTCTGCATTACTGTACCAACTTTGTGATTAGTGTTCATGTGTGAGGAAAAAATTCTTGGTGGTTGATGTGACATAATTACAATCATTAATATTTTCTTAATGTATACAATCATGTTATATGCTCCTTGTTGTTTTAGGTTTATAAAAAGAACGACAAAAATGACCACATCGTCGGTTCGAACGGGTGATCAACCGCCAAGTAAAGAGGTTGCAGAAGAGATAGACGAAGATACAATGGAAGGATAGACAAAATTACCCTCATTTTCCTAATTCGGAAGATGACATCCTTGTCATTCATATTTTGAATACTCAAGACAAGAACCAGAAAGAAGTGACTTGAGATTGTTGCAAGATCTCAACTTGTAAGTTTGTTTTGATTTACCGCCAAGTTTTTTTTCAAGAATATCTGGAATCAAACTCTTTACTGGTAGCTTTTTAAATGAATGGATATATATGAGAATGAAATCAGAGTTGTATTCTTTTTTTAAATGATTATCATTCTTTATTGTTGTTTGAGTTTGATTTCATTCTTGGCTTCACAGCACAATTTAGAAAAAAGAAGATTCAGGAAAAGAAATTCTCGATGGGTCTTGTTGACGAGAAAAAAAAATCAGAAAAATAAATTTTTTTTTGATGGGTTTGATTGATGAAAATTTAAGAATTCTTGTCAACCACTCCCATCGAGAAAAACAAAATTCAAAAAAAAATAATCTCGATGGGTCTGGTTGATGAAAATTGAATTCTCGTCGGCCATACCAATCGGGAAAAAAATAAAAAAATAAAAAAAAGTCTCCTGGTTCACGAGAATTATAGATATGAAAGGGTACTTGAAAAGAGAGATGAAAAAAATTATACTTTTATCGTTCCTGAAAATATTTTAGCTTCTAGATGTTGCAGAGAATTGAGAATTCAAATTTGTTTAAACTCGGAAAAAATAAATGTTTTGATAGAAAGAAAACATTTTACAAGCCCTCATTTGGCAAGCTGTCGTAAGTTTTCGTTGATTTTTTTTTTACTACTGTCCTACAAACATGTATGATTTTTTCGATAAAAAAAAGAGCTTCGCTTCGATCGAAGAAAAAAGTTTCCGGATCTTTTAATTAATCAAATTTGAAACATTAGTCAAATTAAAAATAATTACATCTTTTCGATTAATGTTTGAATTCTCGTGAACCAGGACCATCGAGAGAAAAAGAAATCATAAAAAAAAAAAATTCTCGATGGGGCTGTTTTCTTTTCTATAGAAAACGAGATTAAAATTTAGAATTTGTAATATCAAATATTTAATACTTGAATAATAGTAAAACTTTTAAAGTAACTAAAAAAAATCATGCATTTAACTAAATCAGTGGTTTTAATAGTGCCATGTTGCTCCTGTTTCGGAACAATTTCATCACATGCTTTGTGCAATCTTTCATAACAAGGAATCCATGAAAGTTTCGTTTATTCGCATACACCTTCCCATTTGGGATACACCGGTGGAACGGGAGCTCCGGGTTTAAGGATTGCCTTTACAAAATGTTGATTACCTATATTTAATATTGGCACATTCTTGATATCTCTAGGGGCCCCGGTAGTTAAAGGTAAGAAGCAGTTGTTCCCTTTGTCATAAATAACTGTAAAAATACAATTGAACGCTGAAGTAAAAATATATCCCATCTCAGGCAAGGTCATCCAGTAAGAATCTGTCGCATGGTCGGACTGTATCTAAGAGCTTTGGTTACTTTCTTATAACTTTCTCTCCTCTCATTTGTGGTAGATGCAAGGTGTGGTTATTTTCTAGTTCTTTCAGCATACATTTCTTGACGGTTTTCCAACCATCTACTGGACATAATCCATACATTTCGGCACAAGCACGATATCCACAATGACCATCGGGGTCAACATTTTCCAATCTTTCAACGATATGAAGAAAAATATATTGATCCATTTTCACCAGAGAGTACCTCATATTATCCAAGTATTCTTCGTCATCATTTTTATATACTCGGATAGGTCGACCAAGGTTCATATTAAATATTTGAGTAGTTTTAGCCTTTTTGTTGTATTTGCGAGGCTTTCTTACCAAATGAGCTCTGGTGCAGTTGCGAGGTTTTTTTATTTGGAGGTACATTGCTTGCTTGGGAACATAACACATATTCTACCTCCTTGGAATTCTTTTTTTTTGGCAGATGCATTCTTCGAAGATTTAAATTGTGATCCAAGAATTCTCTCCCAAGACGACGGATTTTGACCCCACGGCTCTTCTTTTTCTTTGCACATATTGGTCGGTCTCTTTGGAATTGTTTTTCTATTTCTCCGCGTGCTTACCAAACCGTTCGCAGACAAAAATTGTGAATGACCCTTTACTGTTGGGTTTTTTGCTGATATTTTCTGATAATCATAGCCGTATTTTTCTTCTTTCCGACTGATTGACACCAATTAATCATGTCTTCACGACTTTCAAATAACTACAATAAATATATAAAGTTAAATATACTAATTTTAGATTAACTCTATTTTCAAAATCTATGAACATATCAAAATTCATATCTGATCAGTTGTAAAAGCATTTGTTAAATCGACGAAATTAGTTTGAATAGGTTGGATTAATGCTGGTTCAAAACTTATTAGTCGTGTTTCATGATTTGGTACATCCTCTTCTTTCTGTGTAGTAAATGCATGCCTTTAATTACGTAGATCAAGATAAAATCATAGTAAAAGTAGTATAGCTTAATCAATAATAAAAAAAGCAACACGTAGTTGAAAAGGATAAAAGAAAAGTTATGATATTACCTTATTATAAGTTTCCAATTGATTAAGAGAATTATTAACACCAACATGATCTTCTTATATGTTTCCAATTGATTTTTCTATGGTTTTAGATGGTGTAGATGAAGGACTTGATGATTGTTCTTGCATTTCTAAAACGAATATTAACTTGTGAAAGTTATATTAACCTAATTATAAACTTAGAAATTGTTTTTATAGTAGTAAACAATTAGGGTTCTAGGGTTACATTTTTTTTTTCTTATTTAATATAAAATCAAATCGGTTGAAATAATAATACATAAATAAAAAAACGTTTTTAAACGGTTTTAAATGGGTCACTGATTTTCCAACTCAGTGTTTTACCTACTCATTGAATCATTGAGTCGGTAGCCTAGTTTGTGGGATATGAATAATAATAAAAAATGGTCAAACTTAAAATTGTAGTAAAAAATGATTGACCAAAGTCAAATGGGTTTATGGTTAATAAAAGTGTGGGTTATATTTAAGAGAGGCCTATTCCAAAGCCTGTAAATGTTCCTTACAGGTTTCAGAAAAGAGAAATTTTTTGAATGGTCTAAAGACCCATGACCCATTTAATCTAGGGTCCAGCAGGAAAATAGTTTTAACATACGATCCAAAATCCTTTTAACTACGGAAGATTACCTTACTGACCTTCACAACTCACGTATGAACCACGTAAAGAACGTACACGTATTCAATCCACTCGTTACATCCTTTTCAGTTTTTAAAACCACCTGAACTAAAAATTAGGTATTGCAAAAATCAAAACTGCTCTACATAAACTGAAATCAAAATCAGAAACTAAAGAAATCAAAACCCAGCACAAACAAAATCAAAATCATCAAAAAAAAGAAGTAGATCTGAACTGATCTATACCTAAATCATCTATAATGGTCACCAAAAGGAAAATCGATAGAAAAATCAAAGAAACAGTAATTGAAGAACCAGATACGTCTAAATATCCACCAAGAAAATCAAAAAGGAAGAAGAAATCATATGTTATTGATTCTCCAGCACCATCGAAGAAGAAAAAGAAAACTTCTCATGTAGATTCTCCACCACCAAAATTTAAAAAGAAGAAGAACACTGATGTTGTTGATTCTCCAACACCATCAAAGAAGAAGAAGCAAACCGCTCCTGTTGATTCTCCACCACCTAAAAAGGAGAAGAAAAAAACTGTTTCTGTTGATTCTCCAAAACAATCAAAGAAGAATAACAAATCCCTTGTTGTTCATTCTCCATCAGCAGCAAAGAAGAAGAAGAAAATTGTTGTTGTTTCTCCAAAAAAAGGTATTGATTCTAATCTTCCTCATAAATCTCAATGTCTTGTATTGCTTCTGCTTTCTATTGTATTGTTTATACTTCCTCATATCATCCTACGTACTTATTGATATGTACTTATAAAACCCCTTGATATGTACTACTTAAACCCCTTGATCCTAAGTGCATGCACTGTATGGTACTATAATACATATCGATAAGTACTTCTTGAACCCAATGTACTGATTGCAATGAGTTATTTTTAAAAAGAACATATTGATATGTACTATAAAACCCTAGTTTTTGTTTGATATGTATTTGTTTGAAAGTACTTTGTTGTTGTCATAGCTGATAGAACCCATATGAGTACGTGTATTTTTCTAGTTCTTGAATTGGATTAATACATATCAATATGTACTTTGATCATGTTATAGCAGGTAGATGTCAATAACCCATATAAAAATGTTCCTTGTCCTAGTTGAAAGCATAAGTATATATCAATATGTACTTGTAGTAGTTCTTAAATTGGATCAATACATATCAATATATTCTAAAGTCATACAACTTATTTTTGTCTTAGAGATGGAAGCATAGTACATATTAGCATATATTGTTCTATATTGTAGTACATATTGATATATTGTAGGGTTATTGACAGTGCGTTCATTATATAAGTAGTGTGAAGAAAACCAAAAAGAAGACAAAAGCACCTGCACCTGCAAGGAAGATCTACAAAAGTGATTTCAAGGGGATTTTCTCGCTTTTTAAAGCAATCAGGGCTGAAAACCTTGAGTTAAGTGAAACTCAGCTGAGGATCACTTGGTGAAGATCACTGGATAAGGAATGAAACTGCGGTGACTAATCTGATATAATATTATAAGAGAAGCAAAGTTGCAAACGAGATCATATTTGAGTTCAAAAGGCATGGAGATTCACATATTATGACATCACCCCTGAAGAAATGGGTGTTATCTTTGGAATGCCAAGAACAGGAAAAAGACAACACGAAGATATGATGCTGACATCAAGGGGTTGATATCGCAACAATGATTTCTTCCAAAGGTTCTTTGGTGATGTAGAAAATAGTAAAATGGTAAATAGAATGATGATACAAGAAGAAATCTTGAAACTTCTAAGAAAAAAAAACAGGAACTGAGAAGAAAATCAATGAAAAAGAAAGTAGTGAAAAACCTGAAGAAAGTGAGAGTGATCAAGAGAATACAGACAATAAAGAAAATGAACAAGAACAAAGTGAGGAAAAAAGTGAAGATGTAAGAGATGTTGAAGACCTTGTAAGGCTTATATGCCTGTTCATGTGTATCACTTTGTTTTTCACAAAAAAGATACACATGCCTTGACTGAAAAGTACATTGGTCTTGTGAAGGATCTCGAGGCTGCAAAGAATGTCATGGCCAAATTTGATACATTCTTTCTTAGAAAAGAATGTAAATGTAAATGCAATCGAGAATGCTACCATATGTCTGAACTATTTATTGGTAAGAATATGTACTAAAAATCTATTTAGTAGTTTACTTAATGACAAATTATGATTTACTTCTAACTTTGTTTTGGTGATTTTTTTTCCAAAACAGATTTGGTATGCATAGGTTACCTACTTGATGGAACCGAAGGAAATAAAGACGAAACCAGAAAATAAGTTTGTTCCAAGAGCTGCCAAATGGAATTTGTCAAACTTATGTGCTACACTCCAAAAAGACATTTATACAACTGAATATGAGGTAAGAAAATATGTACTTTAATTAACACAATATGTACTGGATGAATGATGTGTGTTATCCTACAGTATATATCAATATGTACTGCATGTATGATGTGTGTGATTCTACATCATATATTGATATGGACTTCCTGAAAACCCTCTATATGGTTTATATGTACTATAAATATGTACTGCTTGAGTACATATGAAAACAAGAGTATATATCAATATGTACTGTTTAATAACAATAGTAGAATATTTATAGGAAAAGTCAATAGATATTGATTCAAAAACCTATTTTTTATAGTACATATTTCTGAGTACATATTTTGTTGTTTTGGTACAGTTCCATGAAAATTTCAAGGTTCCGTACAGCAATCAAGAAAAGCAAATTCTGAATAGAATCAAAAGAAGACTTTTAGAAGAAGATAGTGAAGCTGAAAAGGTAGAAGAAGGTAATAAAAGTACAATGGGAAAAGAGAAAGAAGAAACTGCAGGGAAGGAAGTGGAGGAAGATGATTGGAAAGAAAAATATGAAGATTTGACGAAGATAATCTTTGAGAAATGGGGCGAGCCGAACACCATGCAACATGAAGATGGACCGCTTGATGCATCAAAGCTTCTGAAAATGTTGAAGGACATATACATGAAAGTTTCTCCCTTGCATCCCGAAAATGAAGAAGAGTTTCGAGACTCCTTTTAATTTGGGCACTGATTCAACAAAAGAAGAGGTATCTCCTACTACTCCAACAGATCATACAACTACTTTGGGTGATCCTTTTTTGCAAAATATCATAGAAGATGAAGTAGTTTTGGGAGATCCATTTGTTCAGAGTCCAACTCCTTTGGGTACCATCCCAACAAAAGAAGTGACATCTCCGACTACTTCAACAGATGAACAAAATATTATGAGTGACACCACCGTCAATAAGGTTCCATTTAATGTTGCAGTGTCAACACCACCTTCGGTGTACAAGTTTTGTGGTGTTGATGTTTCTATTATTAAAACATGGGCTAAATCTGACTTGGAGAAAGAGGTCAAAGAGATGCAAGAAAAAAAGAACACACATGTAAGTAATGCTGGCTAGTTTCATTTTATTACAATGTGTTTTATTATTGTGATATAACTGTACATATCAATATGAACTTAACTAACATGAAAAAAACTTTATGGTTGCAGGATCATTTACCTGAACTTCAACAAGAAACGGTAAAAAAATTTGTTGAAGCTATAGACCAGAGTTTTGAAACTGTTAAAGGGATGTCGCAAAACCCTGATGAACAAGACGTTGAAACCTTGGTCGAGAGCTTCGGGACATGGATATACCTTTGTTTACTGAAATGGAACATTTCGAAGATATTGAAAAGTTCACATTTGAAGAATTTTTGAACTTGGCGGGGAGTTTATGCTGAAGAATATGCATCTTTCAACCATGATAATGGTAGTGTTCAAGCCCTACTCTGTTTGGGATTGACATTCGTGAAAATATTGATAATTTATTTGGAAATGGTTTGCGACGTGTAGAAGTTCGACAAGTACAGCTGGGCACCCTGAGCCGAACCAACTTACACCTGTGAAAAATGCAATTCAAGTCACACCTGAGCAGGAAAATGACCCAAATGTATATAAATTACTTGTGATAATTTACCTTTCTTGTTTTTGTTTGAAAAAATATGATTCAAATATAGTACTAAAAACCTGAATTCAAAAATTGCAGGATATTGTAGTCAAGGATGTTCAGATGAAAGATAATGTTGAGCAGGATGTTCCATTGAGCCAGCCGATGAGTACTCAAAAAACAAAATGCATGTCAATATGTATATTAAAAAAATAGTATATATTGATATGTACTAGTTAAACCAACTATATATTGACCTATATTTGGTTGTACTGGGTATTTGATATTGAAAAATTAATTTCAATTATGTAATTTAAAGTATATATTTCGTTATACTGACCAAAAGAAATATAGGAAGATGAAGTTACAACCACCCAAACGTCAAGCGACGTGCCACTAGCAACCAAACTTTCCAATATGACTGCTTCCAAAACGAAAGAAAAACCAAAGGCTCTTGTAAAGAAGTCAGTATCAACTGTAGAACAAGTTAGTAGGCGAGTGACTCGTGCGAATCCAGCAAAGAAGAAAGATCCATTATTTGATAGTGGAATTAAGTTTTCTGAGAAGAAGAAGTAGAAAACTACCAATCGAACAAAGACAGTAAAGACAAGAAAGAAGAATAAAGCTCGTAAAGCTCAGAAACCTCGTATGAGGTTCATGAATCTTGATAAGTCACCACTCTTGAGCAGATGACAGATGAACAAATATGGATTCTACTTCCATACTTTGAGAAAGGAAAGAGAATGTAAGTACTTTTTACCTTTCATTTTACTTCATGTAAGTTTTGCATTACATATCAAAAACACTTACTTCAATATGTTCTTTGTTATAAATGTGCATCTCGGTTACTGAGATGTTACTTGTAGAATAACAGATGGAGGTGGTTTCTGCGTCAGCGATCCAATGCAAGATTTGATATTCAACAGAGCATTAAAGCAAGATCTTCTCAACTACGCTCAGTATAAACTTCAAGTGGCGTCTCAAGAGGATCAAGCAAAACCTGAGGTAGAAAGAAAATACTTAAAGGTGTTGCACCTGGATCCAGCTGCTTGGATATGTGTTGTTTTTTTATTTATACTTTGGAACATCAGATATGAAAAAATAGTACATATTGATATATACTAGTGAAAAAGAAACACAAGATTAGATGTCTTAGTGAAACACAGTTCTATTACCCACACAAAAAATATCAAATATGTACTTTATGAAATAACCTATTAAACGTTTCCATTTTTCAGCGTCATGTCGAGAAACCAAAGAGTTTCGAGGGAGCACAAGTGACTGGTATTATAATGCCCATCTTAAAAATGAGCAATGACACTAAGAAGATCATTGTACTTATGTTCCATGGCAACCAACATTGAACACTAATCGAGTATGAGTTTGAAACCAAAAATTCATCCATCACAACTCGTATGTGGCGTTCATGGATCGTTGTTATGAGAATACCAAAAAAATGGTTGATTTCTTGTTCAATCCAATCAATCAGTTCTTGGTTGAGAATCAGAAAGAGACAATGAAGAATTCAAGGGTGGCTGACTATGGGTGTCCATAACAAGGAATGTGGCCAGACTGCCTTTTATATGTAATACATTTTATCAAGAGATATCGAAGATTGATCGTGGTGGAAAAAGTTTGGGAGATGACGAACAATTGATGGTAAAGATGCAGAAAAAAAGAATCAAGTTAACATGCAGGTTGTTGAAAGCCACTGCGTTCTGAAATCAGTTGGGACCCCTCCAATGAAAATGAATGTTTACTTGCAGAATAGATAGGGATATGTACTGCAGTAACTTTCTTTTTACTTATTGAATTTAGTTTTTAGTTATTGAACTGATAAGGATTTATTTACTTGTATCAGGATCTTATTATATTTTTATATATATGTGTGATGATCTTTATTAGCATTTTCAATTTATTTTTTCAAAGTATTCTAATATGTGCTAGGAAGTACATATTGATATGTGTTATTCTGAAATCCTGAAACTCTGAACCAATAGATTTATATTCTAAAAAGTATATAGTGACATGTACTATGAAGTACATATTGATATGTATTATAAATAATTTACTTTATTTTTTTATAACAACCAAAGATTAGTAAATAAAAGATAAATGTATTGACAATAAAAATCACTAATAACGAGGGGGTGCTGCCCCCTCGACCCCGTATATGGTGAATGACACTCAACCACATGTTCATACATCTTTATATATGGAGCAAAAATATAAGATTTAAACCATCAAATTCTCGTTATGTCATTAAGAACATTATTCAGTTGGCACACAAAAAGGTTCTGAAAAAAGAAACCTTAAAAATATGCGACAAGTATCTTCTAAGAGAAACTAAATAAAAAATATACTAATAAAATGTAATGAAATTAATTCTCATCATTATATTGGTACTGTCGGATAACATTGCATGTAGCCTTGTTGTGATGAGATTTCAAATTGCAATTTGAACACGTAACAAGATTTTTGCTCCTCTCTCATGCACTCTTGATGCGATTCTTCTTTCTCTTCCTGGAAGAGCCCTAACTACAATTGGTGGCAGAATAGTATCTTCTGCGGTATACGCATCAAGCCTGTGGTATATTCAAAAATATAAATAAGAAAAATATCAATATGTACTATGCTAGTTCTATTTTATGGTTTATATGTACTGCTTAAAACCATTATCATGTTTGATACTACCATAAAAATATAAATATGTATTGATTAAAATACCCTACTTTATGCTTAATATGTACTGCTTAAACACTTATCTTTCGTGATTAGGAACATGTATGATAGCAATTGAATATAGATGGCGATAACAACTAACTCTAAAGTATTTAAAAGAGCATGTTATCTAAAAAAAAAAAAAAAAACAGAACTAATTCAGATGATATAGATTATGGGTCAATGCTATGATGTGTTTTGTAGTTGTGGTAAATAAAGTTCGTTCAAGACTTGTGAAGATTTGTTTTTAAACCTAATTTTTAAGACTAAAAATAGGAAAACTCAAATAAAATTTAGAACAAGATTGAGGGTAAACTGAGGTCACGATTCCACTATTTTCCAAATTTTAAAGTGATTCAATGCAATAATTATAATTAAGCAATTCTTACGTTTAATTCGGTTCTAAAATACTGCAACAAGTAGATTTTTAAAACAACAATTGTATAACAAAAGCATAGAACATCTAAAACCTAGGACAAAGCATGTACCATCTAACGAAATCACAATTGCTTAATAAAAATCATTAAATCAATTTTTTAACCAAGGCAAATAATCATAAAAGAATTGCATTAATTAATTAAATAAATATTACCACTTAATTATTGGAGAAATAGCTTCCTCCGTCGCCCCAGTGATGATGATTAGCTCATTGTATTGGAAAAACCCTCAACAATATATTTCATAGCTCAAAAAGTGCTTACAATGGTGAAATAATAGTAACACAAGAGATTTGATACACTTATAAGCGTTACAGAGAAGTGTTCTCTGCGTTATAGAAGAAAGAAAAGAAAACAAGAGAAAAGAACAGACTTCAGGTGCTATTGAAGTAAGACTGCTTCAGTGCCTGCATCACCGACACTATCAACGACACTTCTCTGACGCCTTATGTTCTTCCTCTTCTCTTTCACCAGCAGAAAACTATTTTTCCTGGATTTTTTTTTCCGATGCTCTGGCTATCTCATGAGCTCTCCCAATACTCTCCCTAATACTCTCTGTCCTCTATTTGTGACTCGCAACACCTATTTATATCCCCAACATCACCCAAATCTCTCGAATAATTTTAAGAATATTTTTTCTTTATTTTTCATAAATCAAGGGAATAATTTTTCTTCCTCATCTTCTCACGCGTCTGATTGCTGCTGACACACTCAAAACATGCAAAATACTTTTCTAAGATTGATTCAAACTCGTGTAATGAGAAAATATTCACGTAACTACCACACACAGAAATCCCGAGAATCCTGTTTTCTTCAAATCATGAATATATCTTTCCTTTTTTCGAATTTAAGCACATTACCATTCCTGTTTTGCTATAACAGGTTATACAAATCTTAATCCTTTAAAGAATCCCCGAGTATATCGTTCAAATAATCTTCAGAAATTTTGCAGCAACCGAATATTCAAACTGGAATTTTTCCCGCCAATGTCAAAATTTGAATTAAGTGAGGTGGGTGCCCTCATCCAATGTAAGGGTGCCTTTATTAATTCTTCATAGGTGCCTTTAACACTCTTTTGAGCCAATTTTTCCAACAATGTTTATTTTCCAAAAATACATATAAATACATAAAAACACAATATCAGTACAAAATGAGTTCCAACACGATAAAAGTTGAGAGCAAATTAGACACATAAATGTGTCTTTCAAATACCCCCAAACTTATTATTTGCTAGTCCTCGAGCAAATATAATCTAGAAAATCCTAACTCATTTTCGCAGGCATCGCGATTGCACTTAGCGTGTGCAATAAGCCTTTAAACCCATAAGTGTCCCTATCGGACGAGTTGTAGTCTCGTGAGGGTTTACAAGAGGTGTACCCATAAAACTTTTACTCCAAACTCAAGCTACCTGTGAACGATTGAGGATAAACACTAAACAAACTATTTAGTTGGCATACTAAATTCTTCGCCTATAAGAATCATTACCCTATATGAGTCCAATTTATGTACACGAGTTTTCACTCAGCGTACTAAAATTCATACAAGAAACCCAAACTATACTTAAATAGTCGTTCAACCATGGTACTCAGAATCTATCAAAGTACAATCACATGAAAAGATTTAGAAGATGGATATAGAAAAAATAAATTTTGCACATGTTGACTAAGGTAAACGGTGTTTCCCATATCTGTCTGAAGGTCACTGCCAGGATGAATGGATTGAGATGCGCTCCCACTAGTCTTATTCCTTAAACTAATATCGACTCAGCTAGTATATACAAGGGTCTCGGCGGTCGACTTATTGAAAATGTTTTAAATGTACTGACAACATGATTGGATCAAATGAATCCAAGCGCATGGTCCTTATCAGCATCGTACATGATAGTTCACATGGATCCTGCATTCCACGCTTGCTTAGGCGACGGAGACAGGGAGAACACACATATATTGCTATCAAAGTGTCAATATATTTTTTTTTTGAATAATGGTCTAAATAATACAATAATGGGGTTTGATCTCAAACACTTCATCCTGGAGGTGATAACAATTTGATACTGGTGCCCCACCAAATCACTTAGAGAAACACAAAAACTACAAAAATAAAAACAGAAGGTGATATGGTCAAGATAGATTCCGAGATATGGTGACAACTATCATGTTATTTCTAACACCTGAGCTAGGCATCCTTTTATGAATAGACAATTTTAGCCGGGCACACCAATTCCTATAGAAAAAGAGCTAAGTTTCCATCTACCTAGAATGGTTAGTGTCACGCTGAATTGTTCACAAGTTTCTAAAGTTTGGGTTTTTATGATTTCAAATAAAAGTTTCTCCCTTACCCCCAAACTTAAACCTAACATTGTCCTCAATGTTTCAAATTAAAGTGCAATACCAAAAATATAGGTAACTAGAGGAATAAAAAGGTAAGTCAGAAAGATAGTACCTGGGTGAAGCGTAACAATCCTTCTTTGGAGAATAAGATAGAAAAATAAAAACAAAAACCTACAAAAACGTACTAATGTACAAAAACATCCTTGATGGTCAATCAAGGTAAGCAGGGTCCTCCAGAGGGACCTCCTCAATATCACCTGCAGGAAAAGGCTCTAAAAAGGGTTTCAATCTCTGATCGTTAACCTTTGAAGAACTACTACCATCCAGTGTCTCAATCTCAATAGCACCATGAGGATAAACAGTGCGGAATATAAAAGGACCCGTCTACCGAGAGCGTAACTTCCCGGGGAATAGATGCAAACGGGTATCATACAGAAGAATTTTTTGACCCGAAGAAAATGACTTTCTTAAAATATTTCTATCATGCACAAGTTTCATTTTGTTTTTATACTCCTTAGCACTAACATATGCATCTCTATGAATATCGTCCAACTCATTGAGCTGGAGCTTCTTGTGAGCTCCCGCCTGGTCAAGAGAAAAATTAAGTTGCTTTACAGCCCAATATGCTCTATGCTCTATTTCGACGGGTAGGTGACATGCCTTGCCAAAAACTAGAAGATAAGGTGACATTCCAATGGGGTCTTAAACGCAGTACGGTAAGCCCATAAGGCATCAGTAAGCCTCAATGACCAGTCTTTCCGATTAGGATTAACTGTTTTCTCTAAAATACGTCTTATCTCTCTATTGGAAACCTCTACTTGACCGCTAGTCTGTGGGTGATATGGGGTAGCTATTTTATGGGTAATACCATATTTCTTCATCAAAAGCCTAAATGGTCGATTACAAAAGTGCGATCCTCCATCACTAATTATAGCCCGTGGTGTACCAAAACATGCAAATATGTTATCATTCAAAAACTGGACCACAACCTTGTGGTCATTTGTTTTACACGAAACTGCTTCAACCCACTTAGACACATAATCTACAACGACAAGGATGTAAAAATAACCAAAAGAATTAGGAAAAGGACCCATAAAATCAATGCCCCACACGTCAAAGACCTCAATAACTAGAATAGGGTTCAAAGGCATCATATTTCTACGGGAATGGTTCCTAACTTCTAGAAACGCTCACAAGTAACCCAGTAATGGTGGGTGTCTTTAAACAACGAAGGCCAATAGAATCCACACTGCAATATCTTACCAGCGGTTTTCTAAGTACTAAAATGACCCCCACAAGCATGATCATGAAAAAAGGAAATAATACTAGACTGGTCATTCTCAAGTATACATCTCCTAATAATCTGGTCTGGGCAATACTTAAATAGATAAGGATCATCCCAAAAGAAATGCTTAACCTCATATAAAAACCTAGAACGATCTTGTTTACCCCAATGTTGGGGCATTCGACCAGTAACAAGATAGTTCACTATATTCGCATACCAAGGTAATTGGGAAACAAGAAAAATTTGTTCATCAGGGAAACTATCCCTCACAGGAGGGGAATCATCAGGGAAATCAAAGACAAGCCTAGACAAGTGGTCCACTACTACATTACCAGAACCCTTTTTGTCTCTAATTTCTAGAGAAAACTCTTGCAACAAAAGGATCCATTTAATCAATCTAGGTTTAGTATCCTTCTTGGACAGAAGATACTTCAAAGCATCATGATCAGTAAAGACTATGACCTTAGAACCTGAGAGATATGATCTAAACTTGTCTAAGGCAAAAATAATGGCTAACAATTCATTTTCTATGGTGGTGTAGTTTAGTTAGGAATCATTTAGAGTTTTGATAGCATAGTAAATCAGATGAAGTAATTTGTTTTCTCTCGTTGACCTAGCACAACACCAATAACATAATCTTAAGCATCACACATGATTTTAAAAGGTAGGTTCCAGTTAGGTGCCTGGACTATGGGGGAGGTAGTGAGTAAAGTCTTAAGCTTCTCAAAATCCTCTAAACAAGAATCATCAAAGACAAACTAAACATCTTTTGCAAGCAAATTGCAAAGAGGTCTATAAATCAAGCTAAAATCCTTAATGAATCGACGATAAAAATCTGCATGCCCTAAGAATGACCTAATATCTCTTACGGTTTCGGGAACCTGTAAATTCTTAATAAGGTCAACTTTGGCTTTGTCTACCTCTATACCCTTAGAAGATATGATATGCCCTAAAACAATTCCTGATCGAACCATAAAATGACATTTCTCCCAATTAAGCACTAAATTCTTTTCCTTACATCTAGTCAACACTAATGTCAAATGATGCAAGCACTCATCGAACGATGAACCAAATACTGAAAAATCATCCATAAAAACCTCTAAAAACCGTTCTACTATGTCAGAAAATATACTCATCATGCAACGCAGAAAAGTAGCGGGTGTATTACATAACCCGAAAGACATGCGTCTATACACAAAGGTACCAAAGGGACATGTAAAAGTAGTTTTCTCTTGGTCTTCTGGGGCAATAACAATCTGATTATAACCAGAATAACCATCTAACAAGCAATAATGACTATGTCCAGACAATCGCTCTAGCATTTGGTCGAAAAAAGGAAGGGGAAAGTGGTCCTTCCTTGTGACCTTGTTCAATTTTCTATAGTCAATACAAACACGTCACCATATGGTCACTCGGGTTGGGATTAATTCATTGTTTTCATTCTGGACTACAATGATACCTGATTTCTTGGGAACAACCTGAACGGGGCTGACCCACTTACTGTCTGAAATGGGGTAGATAATACCCGCATCTAACAACTTAAGCAGCTCAGTTCAAACTACTTCTTTCATGTTAGGGTTCAGTCGACGTTGCATCTCCCTAGAAGGTTTGGTGTCATCCTCTAAATAAATTTGATGCATGCAAACAGTAGGACTTATACCCTTAATGTATGCTAAGGTACACCCTAAAACTTCCTTGTTGTCTTGAAGTACGGTCACTAGCCTACTTTCCTGATCACTATCCAAGTCAGATGCTACAATTACAGGTAAAGTCTCGGATGGGCCTAAAGAAGGAACTAAGGTAGAATTAGAAATTGGTAGTGGTTCGAACTTAGCTTTCCATCTATTAGTATCTAACACAGGGGTAGAGTCTAACAGAGCATTCACTTGATTAATGGTGCTAACATCGTCAAAATCTAAGCCAAAATGGGTTAAACAATTCTCTAGTGTATCTTCAGATAAGATGTTTGGTAATGACTCCTGAACAAATATTTGTATCATGTTCACTTCTTCAATGCACGTGTCATCTAACTCAGAAAGTTGCTTATTAATATGGAAAATATTCAGTTCAATAGTCATATTACCAAAAAACAAATTCAGAATACCATTTCGACAATTAATGATCGCATTATATGTAGCTAAAAACGGGGGACCTAATATCACAGGTATCTGGTTTTCTGGGTCAGGAATAGGTTGGTATCTAGGATAACAAAATCCACATGATAAATAAACCTATTGACCTCAATAAGAACATCTTCGACAATACCACGAGGAATTTTAACAGACCTATCAGCTAACTGAAGTGTTATCTGGGTAGGTTTTATATCACCAAGTCCTAGCTGGAGATACACATGATATGGAAGTAAGTTCACACTAGCTCCTAAGTCAAGTAACGCTTTATCCACATGGTAGTTACCTATGGTGCAAGAAATGGTAGGAGAACCTGGGTCTTTGTACTTAGGAGTTATGTTGTTCTGAATAATTGAATTCACATGAATAGCTATAAAGGTTTTTTTATGTACATTAAGCTTTCGATTTCGCGTACAAAGATCCTTAAGGAACTTGGAATAAGTAGGTAATAGCATCTAATAAAGGAAGATTGATGTTGACTTGCTTAAAAATCTCCAATATATCATTAAAGTTGGATTCCTTCCTAGTTGGTACTAGAAGTTGTGGGAATGGGGCTTTGGGCACAAAATCATGTTCAGCGGGGACCGCATTGGACTCTTTAGAGACTTTATCAGTCTCTTCAATTATAGGTTCAGAAGGGTGAACTACATCACGTTCACTATCGGGTAAGGTTACCTTATTATCTACCACTCCTAAGGGTTTTAATGGAATTCACATGGTCAGAAGATAACTCATGAAGTCCTCTAGGGTTTGGTTGTGGTTGACTAGGGAACTTTTCTTTTTCTCTCAAAGACTCACTCAACAGACTAAACTGGGTTCGTAAATCGTAAATAGCCTGAGAGTTAGCATGGACCATCTTTTTATTGTCTTGTAAACTTTGTTCAACCGATTGCTGAAACTTAGCATTGTGATTAGTTAACAAGGTGACATACTCTGCTAAACTCATGACCGTCTTTTCTAACGGACTCTTAAATTGTGCTGGTCCAGAAGGATTCCTAGTATAACCAAAACCTGGGGGAACCTGAGGGTTACTAGACTGACCTTGATTTTGGCCCTTAGACCAAGAAAAATTTGGATGGTTTCTCCAACCCGGGTTATAGGTTTCTGAATATGGGTCAAACTTCTGACGGTTATCATATCTAGTGTTATTGTAAAGAGCATGAGCTTGATCTTCAACAGTCTGTCCTTCCAAAAATGACTTGGGCTCTATTCCACAATTAGATTGACTTAATTCTAAGGATTCTAACCTTTTTACTATAGCTGCAATTTTGGCATCTGATTCAAGAATTCCATCTACCCTATTGACATTACCTATGCTCAGTAGAATTTTTCTATGGGGTTCCTTACTACATTCCCATTGATGGGTCTTTTCGGCAATTTCATTCAAAAATGTCATTGCCTCATCAATAATTTTACTCTCAAAACTCTCTGTACACAATGACTCAACCATGGTCGTTGTTGGATAATCTAGCCCTTCATAAAGGATCTCGACTAGTCTAAGCTTTTCTAAACCGTGTTGGGGACATTGTGCTACTAAATCGTTGAACCTTTCCAAATACCTATACAAAGATTCTCCCTCTTACTGCACAAATGTAGAAATCTCTTGCCTAACAGATGATATTTTGTGTCTAGGGAAAAATTTAGATAAAAAGGCAGTGGTAAGTTGTTCATATGTCTCGATGGATTCAGATGGAAAACTTTATAACCAAGATTTGGCCTTGTCTCTTAGGGAAAAAGGAAATAACCTACGTTTCAAAGCTTCATCAGACATGTTGTGAATTCTTAGGGTACTACATATTTCTTCAAAACCCCTAACGTGAAAGTAAGGGTTTTCATTTTCTTTTCCTAAGAAGAGTGGGAGCATCTGTATGGTCCCAGGTTTTAACTCATAGTTTGCTTGAGTTTCAGCTAACTTGATACATGATGGACGAGAAGTCCTAGTAGGATTCAACAAATCTTTCAAGGTTGCCATTTCTGGCACAACTGGAAAATTAGGAATAAATTCCTCACTAAGAGACAAATTCTCAAAACTAAAGTTTTGTCTCTCAAAAGAAGGGTTTCCTAAATTCTCAATTTCAAAGGAAGAGTTTCTATTTCCGTCACTGATCAAACGACCAATAGAATCTCTTCTCCAGGCACGCTCATTGGGCATGCAATAACTCCTAATCGGAAGGAATTCTAAACAAACACAAACAAGGCTGACTCAACCAAATCAAACCTATTAAATCTAGCAAACAAAAAGCATGATGGCTCCACTTAGATTGTTTCTAGACCAGCTTCTATTCTTCCAAAAGGAAACTAGTTACAGTTTTAGCGAATCTCTCAGAACGATCCGAATTAGATTAAGTCGAATAGAAACAGGATAAGCTCTAAGGAGCTTTGATAACCCTGCCTCTTTGGAAACTTTTCCTTGGGTTACAATGCGGCTCTAATCAACTTAAAATAATCTTCCTGAACTTTAAGTTAGGATAACAAAGTAACCAATACAACCCTTTTGAATGATTTTCCTATAAGCTCGATACCCTCTCGGTCTTCTTTATAGTCAAATTTTAAGGATTAGGTTAGCGTTAGGTAATGTGTTCCTAAGACAGGCAAGAAGGAAACAGTGATGAAATCCGAGTCCTTATCTTATATGGCCAATCCTTTCCCTTTACTAGAAAATAAATCCGTATTCAATTCCTCAACATATATGCATATGAAGGAATACAGTAAACCCACTTGCAGGGGATTCGTGGGTTGATCGAGTCTTACTTCCCGTACCAGACGGGGGATGAACCGGTTGTAGTCGACTCAGGCCACCAACTCCTGTGTTAGTGTACGAACCCGAGGGGCCGAGGCAATATCGTAATTGTCGTCCTTCCCTGTTGCAGTTTATATTTAAATACCCTTCCTTATGGTTTAAAAAATAATAATGTTCAAAAGTCCAAATTCCAAAGTTCAAAAGTGTCCAATAAAAGAAGAAAAATTACAAAAATTATAGCCAAACCCTAAAACAGTTTCTAAAAATAAAAACTAAAAACTAAAATAAAAATAAAATAAAATACTAAATCTAAAAATAAAAATAAAATCTTCTTCACTCCTTTTGGAATCCTCTTTTCTTTCGTTCTTTGGCTCTACTTTCTTTTTATAGCACTTTCTTCTTTTCTTTTTAGTTTCGCTTCAAATCTAAAAAGAATAGAAAATACCAAACGCGTAAAAAAGAACAAATAAAAATAAAAAATAAAATAAAAATCTAACTAAACTAATTAACCTTAAAAAAAATCTAGAAACAAGTCCGCGTCGGCGGCGCCTAAAATTGATGTTTTTGTAAATAGTGGTAAATAATGGTTCGTTCAAGACTTGTGAAGATTTGTTTTAAACCTAATTTCTAAGACTAAAAATAGGAAAACTCAAATAAAATTTAGAACAAGATTGAGAGTAAACTGAGGCTAAGATTCCACTATTTTCCAAATTTAAAGTGATTCAATTCAATAATTATAATTAAGAAATTCTTACGTTTAATTCGATTCTAAAATATTGCAATAAGTAGATTTTTAAAACAACAATTGTAAAACAAAAGCATGGAACATCTAAAACCTAGGCCAAAGCATGTACCATCTAACGAAATCATAATTTCTTAATAAAAATCATTAAATCAATTTTTTAACCAAGGCAAATAATCATAAAAGAGTTGGATAAATTAATTAAATAAATATTACCAATTAATAATTGAAGAAATAGCTTCCTCCGTCGCCCCATTGATGATTTAGCTCATTGTATTGGAAAAACCCTCAAAAATATATTTCATAGCTCAAAAAGTGCTTACAATGGTGAAATAATTGTAACACAGGAGATTTGATACGCTTATAAGCGTTACGGAAAAGTGGTCTCTGCGTTACAGAATAAAGAAAAGAAAACAAGAGAAAAGAACGGACTTCAGGTGTTGTTGAAGTAAGACTGCTTCAGTGCCTGCGTCACCGACACTATCACCGACACTTCTCTGACGACTTATGTTCTTCCTCTTCTCTTTCACCAGCAGAAAACTATTTTTCCTGGATTTTTTTTTTCCGGTGCTCTGGCTACCTCCTGAGCTCTCCCAATACTCTCCCTAATACTCTTTGTCCTCTATTTGTGACTCCCAACACCTATTTATATCCCCAACATCACCCAAATCTCTCGAATAATTTCAAAAATACTTTTTCTTTATTTTCCATAAGTCATGGGAATAATTTTTCTTCCTCATCTTCTCACACGTCTTATTGCTGCTGACACACTCCAAACATGCGAAATACTTGTCTAAGATATATTCAAACTCATGCAATGAGAAAATATTCACGTAACTACCACACACGGAAATCCCGAGAAACCTGTTTTCTTCAAATCATGAATATATCTTTCTTTTTTTCGAATTTAAGCACATTACCTATCCTGTTTTGCTATAACAGGTTATACAAATCTTAATCCTTTAAAGAATCCCCGAGTATATCGTTCAAGTAATCTTCAGAAACTTTGCAGCAACCGAATATCCAAACTAGAATATTTTCCGCCAATTTCAAAATTTGAATTAAGTGATGTGGGTGCCCTCATCCAATGTACGAGTGCCTTTAGTAATTCTTCATGGGTGCCTTTAACACTTTTTCAAGCCAATTTTTCCAACAATGTTTATTTTCCAAATATACCTATAAATACATAAAAACACAATACTTGTACAAAATGATTTCCAACAGTATAAAAGTTGAGAGCAAATTAGACAGATAAATGTGTCTATCAGCTAACCTTGGGGAATGCACTTCAAAGACATTATCATATGACTGACTAATTTTCCAAGGACGACCAATTTGAATGTTTAGTTCAAGCAAGGCTTAATACACATGGGTTAAGAGTTTTAGATCCTTCAAAAGACTTTCTTCACGACGTTCTGACATCAACTCCATTACCCGTAGCCTACAACTATAATTTTTTTTGAAAACAACAAACTTATTATACACAGCGAAAAAAGAAGAAGAATAGTACATATATACTTGTACTGTTACAAGAAGTTATTAAAACTTTATTGTGTCAGAGAGAGCGCAGGGAGGTAACTTCTTCTCGCGGCTAATCTAGTTATTAAAATACTCGGCAATGCTTGACGAAGTCTGACCATATCTACAGCCTGGGAAGTATGCACTAGACCATTTTTCCCTAGGAATGTTATGGCAGTAGTCAACAACCCAAGCCCTTCCAAGATAAACCATTTCTTGAAGACTTTCTTTGTATCTTGCTGGAGAAAGCGCAAATGTTGCTTTTCTGAAAAAATCCATCACTTCTGTATATCTTTCATCAGACTTACTGATGGGTAAGTTCTTTTGCAAGTGGAAATAACAATAGCTATGATAAGAATCGTGGAAAACTTAAGGAATTGCATTCAACAACCCTTCACCTCGGTCAGTCAAAAAAGTGATGCGACGATGGTCCATAATTTTTTTAAGATTGACCATAAACCAATGCCAATTATCATTATCTTCTCCAGAAAATAATGCATACATAAAAGGATAAAACCCTGAAAAAAAATGAAAAGTCCATATCAAAATGTACTTCATGTTTGCTACTTCATATTGTGTTAATACCTATAGTGCTTATCAATCTGTACTGCATGTATGATATGTATGATCCTACTGTATATATTGATATGTACTCTAAAAATAGCCAACATTTCTCTTTGTGCTGGTACATAAAAAACAATATATATCAAATATGTACCATATAAAAAATAGTACATATCAAATATGTACCATATAAAAGAAAGTACCTTGATTACCGTTAAGACATGTCGCATCCATTAGACTTCCTTTTAACCTCCCAGTAAGAAATATTGCATCACAAAAGATAATCGGACGACAAAGTTTATAACCTTATCTACAACCTCCAAAGAAAACAAAAAGTCTATTGAGTCTCTTTGTTGCGTCGTTGAAGTCAAAATCAATATAAGACCCAGGGTTGGTTTCCCTAACAGCAATGATCCACCAATAAAGATGAGTGTATGACTTTAAATCGTCACCAACTTTAATATAATCCATAATCTCTTGCGGGTTTATGAGAGGGTTGTGCTTGACACGCTCATGAACTAAATGATTTACAAGATTCCTTGAAACAGTAGGACTCCTCAACCTATATCCATCACCACAAGTGTGCCTCCCCACGTGATTATTTATCTTAAAAACATCCAAAGACCCATTAATGGTAATCACATGAAGCATCCAGGAGCACCCATCATTGCTGCATTTCATCGTGAATCTCTGAAGGTCATTCTTCAATTTTATAACCTTATATCCAGTCCTAAAAAATATTTCTCACATGTTAACCGAAAAGCTTCAACACCATCATGGAAGAGCTGATTTTTATCATCAAAAACATAATCCCAACAATCGAAAAAAAGAACACTTGGAACCTCTTTACCATCTTTCAAAAATTGTTTCTAACACTCACAACCAACTCAGCACTATTATCAAAATCAACACTTCTCGAAGAACTAGATGCACTAAATGAAACAGCGTCCACATGTAACTCACAGAAATCTGAATTATTCATAAAATGTAATGCAGCAAGCCCTTGAATCGATACATCAGCAAGGACAGGACCTTCACTCCATTTTCAACACAATTAAAAAAATAGTTGATGGATTCAACCATCTCCACGCATTATAGATAGTAAAGTTCAAATCTTCCAAAATGGAAGATAACATAACCAAATATGCAATGTGGTGTTGCCTGTGGTATACATGAGAGTACCAAAAGGTATTTGTATTAGAACCAACACAAGACATGTTAAACCTGTAAAAATGTGATCCAAATAAAACAACACAGACACAAAAATCTAACATATATTTTAAGATGATAGGAACATTAAATCTACAGTACGATATAATATGTACTAATTTAAAAGTATCACACATAAAAAACAAAGAAAAGTATATTACATGCAGTGCAAAAAAATATGTACTGATTCAAAAATAGTACAGTATACAATATATATAACAAAAATAGCAAACTATAAAACAGTACATATCAAGAAGCTTAAAAAAACAGTACATATTAGTATGTATTGAAGAATTATTCAAAAAATCTAGAAAAAAGAACAAAAATCATGAGTTCCTGAAAGAAAAAATAAATAAATCAAACCTATTATCAAATTACATGTAAACAGGTTGAATAAGAAAATCTAATGAACAAAATAGAACGTTTCCAAAAATCAGTTTCAAATATCAAAAGAAAAACTAAAACACGAACAAAATCGAGATAATCATGCAATCGAACAAAAATGTAGATCATAGAAAAACGATAATCATCACGATTTCAGTGGAAAACCCAACAAAATCATGATAAATCGAGTTGATTATCATGATTTCAGTTGAAAAGGACAAAAACAGAACAAAGCATAACAAAAATCAAAAGAACATAGAAGAAGATTATAGAAAAAAATGTGGAGATTTGAGATCGAAACCCTAAAACCGGAGAACACCAGCAGATTCAGAGAGAGAAAGAAATTCGAATCTGAGAGCTAAGGAAAAATAGAAAGAAAATTTCGCAAGATTTAATTTCAACCCAATTTATATGTTCGTTATAGGATAGGTACATATAGAATATTAAAAATGTACATTTAGTTTCTCATACGTGAGTTGGACCAGCGAGTAATAAATCTAGTCCAAAAACAAGTATTGATGTAAACATATCTAGCACATTGTCAGCATACACGCACCATCTTTGGCAAGTACAACTCTTTTGCAGTAGAAGTATAATATGAGACCTGCGCACAAAAAAAAAACAAAGCATATAATCTACAAAGTACATATTGATATGTTTCCTGCAGTACCCCTAAGAAACTAATTTAGTGGATATCACACATCAAAAGAGCATGTTATCTAAACAGAAAAAAAAAAAAAAAACAGAACTAACTCAGATGATAGAGATTGTGGGTCAATGCTAACCTTGGGGAATGCACTTCAAAGACATGGGCATATGAATGACTAATTTTCCAAGGACGACCAATTTGAATGTGTAGTTCAATCAAGGCTTGATACACATGGGTTAAGAGTTTTAGATCCTTCAAAAGACTTTCTTCACGACGTTCTGACATCAACTCCATTACCCGTAGCCTACAACGACAATTTTTGTTGAAAACAACAAACTTATTATACACAGTGAAAAACAAGAAGAATAGTACATATATACTTGTACTGTTACAAGAACTTATAAAAACCTGATTGTGTCAGAGAGACAGCAGGGAGGTAACTTCTTCTCGCAGCTAATCTAGTTATTAAAATACTCGGCAATGCTTGAAGAAGTCTGACCATATCTACAGCCTGGGAAGTATGCACTAGACCATTTTTCCCTAGGAATGTTATGGCAGTAGTCAGCAACCCAAGGCCTTCCAAGATAAACCATTTCTTGAAGACCTTCGTATCTTACGGGAGAAAGCGCATATGTTGCTTTTTTGAAACACTTCATCACTTCTTTATATTTTTCATCAGACTTACTGATGCGCATGTTCTTTTGCAAGTGGAAATAACAATATCTATGATAAGAATCGGGGAAAACTTGAGGGGTTGCATTCAACAACCCCTTCACCTCGGTCAGTCAAAAAAGTGATGCGACGATGGTCCACAACTTTTTTAAGATTGACCACAAACCAATGCAAATTATCATTATCTTCTCCAGGAACTAATGCATACGCAAAAGGATAAAACCCTGAGAAAAAAAATGAAAAGTCCATATCGAAATGTACTGCATGTTTGCTACTTCATATTGTGCTAATACCTATAGTGCTTATCAATTTGTACTGCATGTATGATGTGTATTAGCATACAGTATATATTGATATGTACTCTAAAAATAGCCTACATTTCTCTTTGTGTTGGTACATAAAAAACAGTACATATCAAATACTCCCTCCGTTTCTAGAAAAGTGTTACTATCACTTTTTCATTTTAGCCTATTTTATAGAAAGAGAGGGAGTATGTACCATATAAAAAATAGTACATATCAAATATGTACCGTATAAAAAAAGGTACCTTGATTACCGTTAAGACATATCGCATCCATTAGACCTCATTTAAACCTCTCAGTAAGAAATGTTGCATCACAAAAGATAACCGGAAGACAAAGTTTATAACCTTATCTACAACCTACAAAGCAAACAAAAAGTATTTTGAGTCTCTTTGTTGCGTCGTTGAAGTCAAAATCAATATAAGACCCAGGGTTGGTTTCCCTAACAGTAGTAACACCTAAGAAAGATGAGTGTATGAATTTACATCGTCACCAAACATCATTTGATGCGATAAGTCTAATGCATGATATGCGTGGTGATACTTGATATTGATCCCTCCCCCAACTTTAATATAATCCATAATCTCTTGCGGCTTTATGAGACGGTTGTGCTTGACACGCTCATGAACTAAATGATTTACAAACTTCCTCAAAACAGTTAGACTTCTCAACCTATATGCATCACCACAAGTGTGCCTCCCCACGTGATTTTTTATCTTACAAACATCCAAATTCCCATTAATGGTAATCGCATGAAGCATCCAAGAGAACCTATCATTGTTGTATTTCACCGTGAATCTCTCAAGGTCATTCTTAAATTTTATAACCTTATATCCAGTCCTAAAAAATATTTCTCACATGTTAACCGAACAACTTCAACACCACCTTAGAAGAGATGATTTTTATCATCAAAAACACTCCCAACCATCGGAATAAAGAACACTTGGAACCTCTTTGCCATCTTTCAAATAATTGTTTCTAGCACTCACAACCAACTCAACACTGTTGTCAACATCAGCATTTCTCGAAGAACTAGATGCATCAGATGAAACAACGTCCACATGCAACTAAAAGAAATCTAAATTCTTCGTAAAATATAATGTAGCAAGCCCTTGAAGCAATACATCATCAAGGACAGGGACCTTCACTCCATTTTCAACATAATTAACAACAATAGTTGATGGAGTCAAACAACTCCACGCATTACAGATTGTAAACTTCAAATCTTCCAAAGTCGAAGATAACATAACCAAATATACAATATGATGTTGCTTGTGGTATACATGAGAGTAGCAAAAGGTATTTGGATTAGAACCAACACCAGACATGGTTAACCTGTAAAAATGTGATCCAAGTAAAACAACAAAGACACAAAAATCAAACATATATTTTAAGATGATATGAACATTTTAATCTACAGTACAACATAGTACGTACTAATTTAGAAGTATCAAACATATTATAGATTCACACATAACAAACAAAGATAACCATATTATATGCAGTGCAAAAAAAATATGTAATGATTCAAAAATTGTACAATATACAGTATATATAACAAAAATAGCATACTATAAAAAAGTACATATCAAAAAGCTTAGAAAAACAATACGTATTAGTATGTATTGAAGAATCATTCAAAAATATCAAGAAAAAAAAAACAAAAATCATGAGTTCCTGAAGAAAAAAAACACCAAATCAAACCTATTATCAAACTACATGTAAACAAGTTGAATAAGAAAATCTTATGAATAAAATAGAACGTTTGCAAAAATCAGTTTCAAAGATCAAAAGAAAATCTAAAACACGAACAAAAACGAGATCAATCATGCAATCGAACAAAAATGTAGATCACGAAAAACGATAATCATCACGATTTCAGTATAAGACCCAACAAATTCATGAAAAATCGAGCTGATTATCATGATTTCAGTTGAAAAAAAAAAACAGAACAAAGCAAAACAAAAATCAAAAGAGCATAAAAGAAGATTATAGAAAAAACCTGAAGATTTGAGATCGAAACCCTAAAACTGAAGAACACCAACAGAAGCAGAGAGAGAGAAAGAAATTCGGATCTGAGAGATGAAGAAAAATGGAAAGAAATATTCGAAAGATTTAATTTCAACTGGATTTATAGAAAGGGTAAATATGGACTATTAAAAATGTACATTTAGTTTCTCATATGTGAGTTGGACCAGTGAATAATAAATGTAGTCCAATAACAAGTTGTAAACATATCTAGCATATTGCCAGCATATCTAGCAAATTGTCAGCATACACGAGCCATCTTTGGAAAGTACAACTTTTTGCTGGAGATCTACCATATGAGACCTCCACACAAAAACAAAACAAAACATATAATTCTACAGAGTGCATATTGATATGTTTCCTGCAGTACCCCTAAAAAACTAATTTAGTGGATATCACACATCAAAAGAGCATGTTATCTAAACATAAAAAACAAAAACAGAACTAACTCAGATGATGGGTATTATGAGTCAATGCTAACCTTGGGGAATGCACTTCAAAGACATGAGCATATGACTGAATATCTTTCCAAGGACGACGAATTTGAATGTGTAGTTCAAGCAAGGCTTGATACACAGAGGTTAAGAGTTCTGGATCTTCTAAAGACTTTCTTCACGATGTTATGACATCAACTCCATTACACGTAGCCTACAACGATAATTTTTTTAAAAAATAATAAACTTATTATACACAGTGAAAAACAAAAAGAATAGTACATATATACTTGTATTGTTACAAGAAACTTATAAAAACCTGATTGTGTCAGAGAAAGCGCAAGGAGGCAACTTCTTCTCGTGACTAATCCAGTTATTAAAAGACTCGGCAATGCTTGAAGAATTCTGACCATATATACAGCCTGGGAAGTATGAAATACACCACTTTTCCCTAGGAATGTTAAGATAGTAGTCAGCAACCCAAGGCCTTCCTAGATGAACCATTTCTTGAAGACCTTCTTCGTATCTTGCTAAAGAAAGTGCATATGTTGATTTTGGAAACAATCCATCACTTCTTTATATTTCTCATTAGACTTACTGATGGGTAAGTTCTTTCGCAAGTGGAAATAACAATAGTTATGATAAGAATAGGGGAAAACTTGGGGAATTGCATTCAACCACCCTTCATCTCGGTCAGTCAAAAAAGTGATACGACGATGGTCCATAAATTTTTTAAATTGACCATAAACCAATGCCAATTATCATTATCTTCTCAAGAAACTAATGCATACGCAAAAGGATAAAACCCTGGATTTTTTTTTAAAAAGTACGTATCAAAATGTATTGCATGTTTCTTGCTTCATATTGTGTTAATACCTCTAGTGCTTGTCAATTTTTAATGCATATATGATGTGTATGATCATACATTATATATTGATATGTACTTTAAAAATAGCCTACATTTCTCTTTGTGCTGGTACATAAAAAACAATACATATCAAATATGTATCATGTGAAAAACATTACATATCAAATATGTACCATATAAAAATAGTTACCTCGATTTCCATTAAGACATGTCGCAATCATTAGACCTCCTTTAAACCTCCCAGTAAGAAATCTTGCATCACAAAAGATCATCGGACGATAAAGTTTATAACCCTCTATTCAAACTTCAAAGTAAACAAAAAGTCTGTTGAATCTCTTTGTTGCGTCGTTGAAGTCAAAATCAATATAAGACCCAGGGTTGGTTTCCCTAACAGCAGTGACCCACCAAGAAAGATGAGTCTATGACTTTACATCGTCACCAAAAATCATTTGATACGATAAGTCTAATGCATGATATGCGTGGTGATACTTGTTGATCCCTACCCCAACTTTAATATAATCCATAATCTCTTGCGGGTTTATGAGAGGGTTGTGCTTGACACACTCATGAACTAAATGATTTACAAGCTTTCATGAAACGGTTGGACTCCTCAACCTATACCCAGCACCAAAAGTGTGCCTCCCCACGTAATCCTTTATCTTAAAAGCATCCAAAGACCCTTTAATGGTAATCGCATGAAGCATCCAAGAGCACCTATCATTGTTGTATTTCATCGTGAATCTGTCAAGGTCATTCTTCAATTTTATAACCTTATATCCAGTCCTCAAAAAATATTTCTCATATGCTAACCGAACAGCTTCAACACCACTATGGAAGAACTGATTTTTATCATCAAAAACACTCCCAACCATCGGAAAAAAGAACACTTGGAACCTCTTTACCATCTTTCAAATAATTATTTCTAGCACTCACAACCAACTCAGCACTGTTGTCAACATTAACACTTTTCGAAGAACTAGATGCACCAGATGAAACAACGTCCACATGCAACTCAAAGAAATATGAATTCTTCGTAAAATGTAATGTAGCAAGCCCTTGTAGCGATACATCATCAAGGACAGGGACCTTCACTCCATTTTCAACATAATTAACAACAATAATTGATGGAGTCAACCAGCTCCACGCATTACAGACAGTAAACTTCAAATCTTCCAAAGTCGAAGATAACGTAACCAAATATGCAATATGATGTTGCTTGTGGTATACATGGGAGTAGCAAAAGGTATTTGGATTAGAAACAACACCAGACATGGTTAACCTGTAAAAATGTGATCCAAATAAAACAACACAGACTCAAAAATCAAACATATATTTTAAGATGATAGGAACACTTAATCTACAGTACAACATAGTATGTACTAATTTAGAAGTATCAAACATATTATAGATTCACACATAACAAAAAAATATAACCATATTATATGCAGTGCAAACAAATATGAACTGATTCAAAAATTGTATAGTATACAGTATATATAACAAAAATAGCATACTATAAGAACAGTACATATCAAAAAGCTTAAAAAAACAGTACACGTTAATATGTATTGAAGAATCATTCAAAAAATCCAGAAAAAAGAACAAAAATCATGAGTTCCTGGAAAAAAAAATCAAACATATTATCAGACTACATGTAAACAAGTTGAATACGAAAATTTAATGAACAAAATAGAACGATTCCAAAAATCAGTTTCAAAAATCAAAAGAAAAACTAAAACACACAAAAAAACGAGATCAATCATACAATCGAACAAAAATGTAGATCATAGAAAACGATAATCGTCACGATTTTAGTGTAAAAACCAATAAAATCATGAAAAATCGAGTTGATTATCATGATTTCAGTTGAAAAAGACAAAAACAGAACAAAGCATAACAAAAATCAAAAGAGCATAGTAGAAGATTATGAAAAATACTGGGAGATTTGAGATCGAAACCCTAAAACTGAAGAACACCAACAGAAGTAGAGAGAGAAAGAAATTCGGATCTGAAAGCTGAAGAAAAATAAAAAGAAAATTTCTGAAGATTTGATTTCAACTCGATTTATATATTCGTTATAGAAAAGGTAAATAATAGAATATTAAAAATGTACATTTAGTTTCTCACGCGTGAGTTGGACCAGCGAGTAATAAATCTAGCCTAACAACAAGTTTTTGGGACTAGTGATTAAACACGCTAAAATGAGTGGACTATATACTAAACGGGTCTCCTAATTTGGTTTAAACAGTAATTCCTAGTTCAGAAAATGTGGATGAGAAACATGTTACAAACGCTTCCATCATTTCTAATCAAATATAGATTTGTTAGATGATTTGATGGTGAAAAAGGATATCCGTGAGATAATTGACAGCCAACAAAATGCTAGGATATCTTGGTAAAAAATGGTGCAGCTAATAGAAGCTTCTTCCATAATAATTAGAGAATAAGGCAAGCTAGAAACTTAATTATGGAGCTGAAGAATGAGGTATTTCATTATCTAACTGTTCGACAGTAAGAAGATTCATAAACATTTGGAGAATTCTTCGGTAATGGGATCTTTATCCTGACTTCATAAGTAGATATATCCTTATAGCCTTAAAGGTGTACTATAGACTATGCCATCACTAATGGAATTGTGCATTTCATTAATGCCCAAACCATGGTTAAGACCACAACATATAGATATCTTTTCTTTTGAATAATTAAGTTATTCAAGAGACCAATTAACCGCTAACAGTTTCCAAAATCAAATTACCTTTCTTTAGGATTGTGATCTCTCGCTTCAGTTGAACAACCCCAAAATTTGTAGGTGTTCTAAAGTAGGTTGCCATCATTTCTGCAGTTTTAAGGGTACTTGGAACTGCTTTGCTTGGACCCCTAACATTGCACAGCTGTATGAAAAACAAACGTCCACAAAATTACAGGTAATATGCATGATTCTTCATGCTTCTAACTAGTTCCATGACTTTGCATTTCAATTACACCGCTCTATCAGGGGAATCTGGCGTTATCTACTCTCAAGTTATATAGATGAAAACAAGTTTGTATTAGATTAAAAAAAAAATCTATATTATTCTTTCTTTTATTTTTTTGATAAAAACTAGAATCATTAAATTTATTTTAATATAATATTAGTATAATTAATAAAGATATATATGGAAAAACTATCTAAAGATGAACAACTAAAAATAAGAACTCCGCCTTTATAACTTGGATGAAGGGAGTATTAAGCAACAATCCCAAGTTTTTGGAGAATCTAAGCAAAGGTTTTAGATGTTACCCTACATTGTCATACCTTCCACGATATTCACCACCTTTGCTAGACCCAGTGATTATCACTTTTTTCTCTATAAATACCTCCTTAAGTAATGGATTTTTGGCAGTTTGAGATTCATGATGCAATTGGTAGTTGTGACGGTAACGTAAAAAAACATTGATTATCAGTTGAGGTGTTTAAACACTCTTCTACAAGTAGAACCAATAAAAAGTCAACAAAATGCTCGTAACAAACAATCTATCACTAATAAAAGTTGATATTGTTGGAGAACAACAATCGAAACATGAAAAATAAATAGAGTTCAAGATACCTTTCCTATGGGCCCTAATTGAAGAATACTGGAGAGCTTAATAACTAAAGGTAGGCAGCAATATGATATGTTACAAGGCAAATTCGTCCTAATTGAAGCTACAAATCAAGTATCTAACAAAAAAAAAATTAAGGCGACAGTTTAGTCCATGTCTTTTTTACTAGATATTGTACATGCACAGAATCAGATGGTATGGGGATATTCGCGAAAGCGTTAATAGGATATATTGTCAGTCAGACTTGCTGGCCAAAAATGATCCTCTTGTTGACAATGGAAATACTATCTCATTAAGATTACTAAAGAATCCTTTATCGTAAATATTATCTTTAACAATGACCTCTACATCTTCTAATGGAGACTTACGGAAAAAGGCCTTCCATTTGCTTTCTGGTGGTTTTGTCTCTCCTGTCATTCCACTGATACGAGCTTTAAGAGCTGCAGCGCTCACCTTTGCTTCATTTATTTTCATCTTTAAGCTAATGTAGTCTTTCCACTTGAATGCCTGCCATACGAAAAAACAGCAATCCCAATATGTCATATAAATTCCTGGAGTTAAATTTTGTTGATACCACCATAGGACCATGAGTAGCTTACATACAGGGCCAGATGAATAACAAAGTTGTTCAAGTCCCCTCTAACCACACGGGTGGGGTTTTCCTGATTTTGTTAAATGTGGGTAGGTAAGGTCACACTAAATTTTTTGGGGAGAAATTTCGCCAATATGAAAAATGCAAACCAATCACAGTGGTGGTAGGGAAGGGTGTAATAGCTATCAGAATCTAATTAAGGGTAAGAATGAAGTACCTCATTTGTGGTGGTGTTTGTAAGACAGAGGTGGGCATGGTACCCAAAGAACCCAGCAAGTAGCAACGAGATGACAGCTAAGAAGACCATCAGAAGTATTTGTGTGTTATATGCGCCCAACACCCACTAAGATAACCAACAAATCACTTATGAAAAGGAATGGTCAAGGAACAAATTATATTTCCAACTTGATTCAAATTCTAAAAAAACTTGACAAATTATAGAATAATATAGCCAAAAATCCTAACCTGTACAACATGGGGAGCTAGGCTATAGAATGAATTTTCAAAGCCATAATAAACTGAAAAGAATAAATAAAGATAGGTGATTAGGTGAACATTCAGAAGTCGGAATCGTAAGCAATTCAAACACCTATTTAAAAGGGACATCAACTTACCTGTTAGAATGTGTATAACCTTGAACTCCTTCAATTGACCAGCAAGTATCAAAGCGATGGCAATCGTTCCATACACGCATAGAAGGAAATGCCTGTAGAATCATCTGTTAAAATGATAATGCCCATATGAAGGTATATGCAACAACCCCAACAGAATACATTTAAGAAAATAGAGATATGCAACTATTCAGTATTTCAGTGTCCGGTCGAAGCACCACAGCTATTTGAGATGACTTTTTTGAAGTAGTATTAGAAAGTGAAATGACCCAACTGGAACAAGTTTCCTTGCCAAAATCAATCCCATGTTAACACCCATAAACAGCTATGACTCACCAGAGTAGGAAAGCGATGAAATAACGGGTATTCTTTTCCCCTATGCAGTTATTCTGACATAATTATTAACAAGTTAGAGAACTAGAAGTGGAACATAATTAACAAGTTAGAGAACTAGAAGTAGAACATATTTTCGCAAGTATGTTACTGAGTTGGAACCTTCTAAGAGATAAGTAAACATATAACAGAAGAAACCAACCATCCATCCGCAGTGGTGGTCAAATCTAGCAACACAGCGATCACATATGCTACAATGCTTGGATCTAGCAGGCCTGTTACAGTAAATAACTCCAAATATTAAAAAAGAACGAAATTTTTGAAGAATGCTGTAAAAATAAATATATTGTAACATGTACTTTGGAATCTTGCAAGTCGCGCACACTTTTTCTGTAAATATGATATTGTCATAAGGGTAGGAGGAGAGGTATTGAGTAACATTGTCAGCATTTACAGTTCCTGGATCAGAAAAGCTAGTCAATAGAAAGAGTACAACACCAACACCAACTGCCAAGAAGCTTGTGTACCTGCAAGAAAACTTAAAGTCTCACTGATAGACAAGATGTGGTAAGCAAGAAAGTTTGGCATACGTATCTTGAGCAGTACCTGTGATATTCGGATAGATAATAGCCAGGAATATAGTCAAAGGACGACACTGCAATAATATAATATGTTCCTGCAATTATAGCTAAATAGAATGCCTGCAAAAAAAAAAATGGAACATCAGACCTATATGCGCTACACCTAATATCTGCATGAAGTCTAGAAACAAATAGCGATTAACAGATTATGGAATAAGCTTCTGGACCGATGCTATTATTTTCATTACTTTTCTTATAGTACGTTCAACCATTATTAGTCAAAAGTATTACCTTAAACTCCTCAAATATGCTCGCCAGGAAAACTCTTTGCTTTAGTACAAGTACTACAGTTCTATACCATACACAACCTACTCAACCCTCTCGGAACTCTTTTCAAAGTAATGTAAACTGATTAATCATGCGTATTCATGTTGCATAAAATAATGTCTTCTAACTCCACTAAATTTTTATTTTCAAATTTCGCACCTCGAGAGTCAATTCACCTGAACACAAGAATACATATATCTGTATACACTCGACCACATTAGACAAACCACTAACCCCAAACTACCCTAAACATTTAAGCACATATTACCCAACAACCAAATCATAGCTAATACATAAAAAAGATACAATTTTTAAGCTACAAACATAAAATGGAACCTAATCGATGATATCTAAAAGCATAATTATTATAAAATTGGATGGAAAGAGAAATCAAATTGAAGATCTACAGAGAAAAGGGGTATGTTATAAAAACCTGTAAGATTGGATTAGGTCGATCACAACAAAAATACTCAACCGATAGAATTGCATCTCTGCCTTTAGAACCAAATACATATAACATAAATCTCCTGCACAAGAAAAATCAATTTTTTTACTTATTGGTACTTAATGAATTATTAAAACAACTAAAGATTAAAAATTTATGAGTGAGGGAGATTTTACAGGAAATAATCATAGGCACCAACGGTGAGGAAGTAATGAATTTTTTCAATGAAAGTGTTCTGAAAAATTGGCCATTGGCCACATAAGAAAGAAACAAGTACTAGTAGAGTTAAACATCCATGGCAAACTAGAATCCACTGTACATCCATTTCCAGAGAGAGAGAGGGTCAACAGAAAACAGGTTTGGTTTTGTTTGATATAAAGATTACGGTGACTAGTAACGTTAGGTTTACTTCATTTAACTGACCACTAGGTTATGACCCGCGACGTACTTGGCTAATTTTTAAAATTTATGCCTATTTAATTTTTGAGTCACCTGGAGGTTTCTATATTTTCTTGGTATTTAAATTATTATGGTTGGTTGTTTAAATGTATAACTAATATTTAATAGTGTGTGATATTAGTTACAAAGCTGGCGTTAACAGAGCATTAGATTCTAATCCAGTGTCTTTAATTGGAATTGTCATTTTTGTTTGTCAATTTATATGATTTCCTTTGGATACGGGTGTTATCAACCCGCAATAGCCACATTTGGAGCAGATCCGTTTAATGAGATGGACCCTGTTAAGACGCATTTTAGAGTTTTATTCTTTTCATATATTCAATTGGCTCGTTTCATCGAAACAAAACTATTTAGTGGTTGTATCAAATACTCAAAAAATCCCATTAGCTAGTGGTTTGGTGCCTTTATTCAGCTCGGCTTCACCAGAATTGCACCCATGACACCACCGGTATTGCCAATGGTGTTGCAACATCGGTGGTGTGTCTTTCAAACACCCGTACTACCTTCAAAGTAGCAATACCATGTATCTCAAACACCCGTACTACCTTCAAAGTAGCAATACCAAGCAGGTTGTGTCATATAAACAACTAAAGTTTCTCCCACGACCATCGTCACCATTACCATTAGAAGCAAACTCAAACATTCATAGACATCAGTATAGGACACCGCTATAAGATTATAGCAGTATTATTTCATATGCAATAAAACGATTCAATGGCTTCTCTAATACAACCGCTAATCCAACTCCAATAAAAAGACACTTGTTATGATATATATACCTTGTTGTCCTCAAGATGGGAAGCTCCTCCTTATCTAGGCCAGCATCGACACAACCTTTTCGAATAATAATTAGGGAACTGGCGTTATGCATGACTAGAGATACCTGTTTTTTAAGAATGTTTAATTGGAAGATACCCCTATAAATTGGGAAATACTTTTACTTGCCCAACCTAGAAATCCTGCTAAGGGTTTTTTTCATAATTTTGGTAGTGTTAATATTACTATGATACCCTTTATCCCTAATCCTTAATAATATCCCTAATCAAGTATCCCCCAATTTGTGGGATAAAATCAAAACGTTTTTATTCTTCTCCCTTTATTCTCTCCATATTCTCCACATTCTTCTCCTCTTTCTCTTTCCCATCAAAACCTCCATAACTTCTCTTAATCGTTTCATTTCATCGTCGATTAATCGTTGAATTCAAAAATCAATCGTCGATCAATTACATCTATAAATAGCAAATGGCTAGATCGAATTAATGTGTTAGGGGGGCTAGACCTAATCCTGGAATTGCTGTTGTGGCTCAACAAAAAGCGAAATAATTATATCAAGATAAGTTATCCTCCATTGCCACTCAATTGGAAGAAGAAGAAGAGAGTCAAACTCTTGTTCAAATGACTTCAATGAGAAGGTAAGTGGTTCCGAATCTTTTATTTAGTGTTTTCATTGATTTGAAATAGTTAAAATAGGTTAGAATTGAAAAATATGATGTTCAATTGTAGTTTCAGAGTGTCAGTCGGCATTGATTTAAGTTGAATACCATACCGACTGAGATTGTCGGTATTGATTTGTTGTATCTGTAGTTTGAATACCATACTGACAGTACAGTTATATTTTCAGAAATTGTTGAATGTCCACTGTCGGCATTGAGTTCTTGAAATTTAAGTTTGAATACCATACCGACAGACATAGAAATACTCTTTCAGACTTTTTGCATGGCTTTTGTCTGTATTGTTTAAATTTTTTACGACAATGTCGATTGAACTATTTGAAAACTCTGTGTAAAAAATGTAATCAGTCGGTTTAGTTTGAAACGAGGTTACAACCAATTCCAACGAAGGTCAAGGTTAAAGTCTGTTGTGGATGAGACAGAATGTATTAAGAATTTTTACATCGTCTTGGATATTCCCGAAGAAGATCATGATGGTATCTTTTGGAATCTAGTAAAAGCAGAACCTTATGTTCCCAGGGCGGGCGCAAAGTGGAAGGGTCCACGCCATGATTACACGGCCGACTATGTTTGCAGAAAGACCCGTCATATTCAAAAATTATGCATCAAGTACAACGAGTTTCTTGCTAGGCACAGAGGGGATAAGTTTACGGCACATGATGCATATACCAAATGAAGAGGAAAACCGTTTATATATTTCGAAGCTGCCAAAATAATTGAGGATCGCACCCAGAAAAAGAATAATATGTAATGTGTTTAGTAAGACTAAGTTGGTCTACAAGTTGTAATCCTAGTTTAATATTTTTTTGACCTTCTAATGTACTACTAAGTCTAAATATTTTCAATGTTATTATATTTTATTATCACAGTCGGCATTGCATACTCCAAAGTCGGCATTATCGACCCCTTTGTCGGTATGGTTTAGTCTTCTGTCGACATGCTCGAAACATGCTTATTTTTGGGTTCACAAATGATTTAATTTTGTATACATTTCACAACAATTCGGTATAGTATGTTGTCATCATTTCAATACCGAAAGTACTGTCGGTACTGAATAGAGTATGTATACCATACCGACGTAAACCTTGTTAGATGAAGGTTCCCCAACATTGTCGGCATAGTATGCTATAATCCTTTCAATACCGACTGCTTGGTCGGCATTGTTGTTAATTATTGAAACAATGCCAACTGCCCCTTAAAAATTGGACATTTTATTTATATGCTTCAGTCGGCATGCTCGAAACCAATAAAACAAATGCCGATCTTTTGTCGGTATAGTCTAGTCAATGCCGACAAAAGATAAATATACGACTAAAAACCATTCATGACACAACTTCAAACCATTCTTTGAACTAAAACCATTTTATTTATTCAGCGTGATTCGTTCATGGTTTAAAATACAAAATATAAGTGACTCCCACAAAATACCATTACATAATAGGTCCCAAAAAGTAAAGCTTCTCAAGTTTACAAGATTTCAATTACTACCGTAGGTCGCTTCACGGATAAACTTAATGCATCTCACAATTGGTGATTATGCTCGTACTTACTCATCCAACTACTAGAGTGATTGGGCACCACCGTCGGTATTTTAGTATACACACAAAGCGGTGGTAATGGAAAATTATCCTTTAACTTGAGACTGATAAAATGGTTCTCGTTCACGAACGCCATTACAATTCTTCTCTTCCTCAACGACCCTTGACACCACTGATATTTTGGTGTAAACGTAGTCCCCGTCTCAGACGCAAAATAATGAACAACATAGTTAAATGTATCCAACTATGAGAAGCCCACACACCGGTATTTTCATATTAGTAAGACGACGGATGGAAGTCCATCGGTTCCTTTGGCCCTAGTACACGAGCATGCAAATCATTGAATTCTTGTTCGTTGTCCACCGTTGCTATATAAAAACTCTTCCTTTTGATTAGAGTTTCGTCCATACACATTCTTGCATATTGACATTGTGTCATCCCCACTTGTTCCTCCAAATGTAAGTGTCCTAGTTGCTCGGTCACAACATGATAACCACAATTTCCATCTTCATCCACATCGTTCGTTGATATAACATATTCACTAATAATCTCGGGAAGTTGCTTCATATACTCTTTTATTATTATGGTAATGACAAGTTCGCTTTGGTTTACCGGTTTTCAGATTTCTTGGGGTTTTTATATTACCTCTTGTTCTCCGTATTATCTCCATACCATCTTCGGCAATTTCGGGAGACACAACTTCCTTCAATTTAATTCCTCTCTTGGGAGGAACCGGTACTTCCTAACGGTTGGAATAACTTGTGAATTCTCATCTTGATATTGCAAAGTTGATGAACTAACCTCCTTATTAAGCCTACCTCTCTTCTTTGGATACGGTTGTTCGTCAACGTTGGGATTAGCTTGTGAGTTATCATCTTGATATTGCAGATTTGATGAACTAACCTCCTTCTTCGGCCTACCTCTCTTCTTTGGAGCCGTTTTTTCATCAACGTTGGGATTAGCTTGTGACTTCTCATCTTGATATTGCGGAGTTGATGAATTAACCTCCTTCTTCGTCCTACCTCTCTTCTTTGGATCCGTTTATTCATCAACGTTGGGATTAGCTTGTAAATTTTCATCTTGTTCGGTCTCCTCTATTCTTTGGAGACAGTTGTTGATCAACGTCAGGAATAAATTGTGAATTCTTATCTTCATGTTGTAAAGTTGATGTACTAGGCTCCTTATTCGGTCTACCTCTCTTCGGAGGAGCCGGTTCTTCATCATATCTCACTTCGGATATCTCAAAAGCACATGGTTCTCTTTTCTTGCTATCCCCCGTCTCACGTTTAGTTGCTTGTTTCAAAATTTTCCTCTTTTTTTCCTTGCCAATTTGGTCGATGGTCTACCAATAGGCTTTCCTTTAATTGGTTCCTCCACTTCTACTGTGTATGGGTGACTCAATCGCCTCATTTGGCTAAAAAAAATTATTTTTGAACCGAGTTTCCCCTTGCGTAAGTATTGAAGAATTCTCGGTCTTCCTTAGTACCCCAACAATTTTCTCCGGCATCTTCTGTAGGAGGGGGGAGTGAAAGATAGTCATCGCCAAAAAAGATCAATATCCTCAATAGGTATCACATCATTATACTTCACAAGCATATGACGACATGGAAGACCCATAGACGGCATCGTAGGACAAACACACACATCATCCAGTTGGCCATAATCTCTCTCCCAATTTAATTCTCTCATCATATACGATATTGCCCAATGTGACACATCGTACTCTATTCACTGGAGAAACTTTTCATCCTTCAAATATGTTGTCATTCTCTCCATTAAGCTTTTTTCAAATAGTTTCTTAATTCTATCAATATCATTCTTGAAATATTGTTCCATTGCTTCAGTCACCGTAACAATATTTCTTTGATTTGAATCTAAGAGTTTCTTCAATCGATCGTGAATAGGGCTGCATATCGGGTGGGTCGGGTCGAGTTTGGCATCACCCGTACCCGACCCGCCGTAAAGGCGGGTGACCATTTTTCACCCGCACCCAACCCGTTGTAGGTCGGGTCGGATTTGACCCGACTTTACGGCCGGTCGGGTACGGGTCACCCGCGGGTTACCCGCCCAGACTGCACAATTTCTAACTAAACACAGACACAGTTGTTCTGTAACTTATATACACTTATAAAAAGATACCCATAAAAGCTGATTCCTGGACATTCATTCAAAATGAAAGAGTTATATCAAAATGAAAGAGTTATATGATTATATCAAAATGAAAGAGTTATAAATATGTGCTTGAGATTCTCGGTTGCTGCAACAAGTTCAACAGCTATTCCTGGACTTCCTGGTTCATTTGCAGAATGTCATGCATCTGCAACCACCTGTCGTGACCAAAGTAGAGTTAAAACTAAGATGGAGTCAAATGATAGTGTTCATGAGGCTGCTAACATTTAAATCTGTGCTAAAATGAGAAACGTGGACTTGTATAACATTTAATTAAAAGCAGCACATTACTCTCTGCTTGGTTAAACACATATAATATATGTATATATATACATACAAAGATATAATGCACCTGTTAACAAAAAATTTAAGTCCAATGTGTTAATGTGAGAAACTAACAAATACTCTAATTCTCAAACAAACAACTTCAAAATCTGTTTTGGCTGGAAGTGGGACTTCTGAAAACATTCTATGAAAGAAGTCTACAAAAAAACATCATGATTAAGCTAATGAAAAATGAAACTTAATCTTATCCATCCTCCAAACTAATTTAGCACAAAATGACACTTTCATGAAACTGCAACGACATCATGGAAATATTCAAGCATAGAAAAATGCAGGTCACTCAGTTAAACAAAGGTTGTATATAAATTCACCGTGACAACAGTTCCTAGTTCCTACAACTTGCATCATGTAAGCATACAAAATAAAAAGCGCAGATAGCACCTGTTGGGCAGTACATTTTGATAATTAATTGGGGTTTGAAGCATTTGCAATTCAGAAGCTAATTAACGCGATTTAGTAACCTCAAAATATTGAAACTCCACTACTTTCTTTGCAAGTGAGCTTACAGAAAAAGATCAAATAAGGGACAAATTAATACAATAGCAAAATAAGGGGTTTAAAGAACTCAATAGCAAAATAAGGGACAAATTAATACAACAAGATCAAATAAACCCTAAATTACAGAAAAATAAAAAAATCCCCAAATTTTACTGAACCCTAAAAATTAATTTCATCAAGGGACAAATTAATACAAAACATTAGGTGATTCATGGGAAATGAAGGTTTGGGTTCCATTTACTTACTTGTTTCGACGTAAAATTTGATTTAAATTTTCTAGTTTTCTACTTTTCTTCAACTATTTCTTCGAGTACAGTGACTGCAGTCTGCAAGCAAGTGAGGAACAATGGGATTTCAGATGAACAATTTGGCTCTGCAACTCACAAACTTAACAAAAATGGGTTGGAAATGAACACATACCTGATCGAAGAACTATGGGATTTCCTCTAGCGGCTGTGTTACAGAGATGAAGAAGAAGAAGTGAAGAACCCTTTGTGAAGTAAAGTGAACCCGTGTAAAAATAACGTGTTAAATTTGGTCGGGTGGGCGGGTCGGGTTAGAGGAGATATCACCTGTACTCGACCCGCCAGATGTCGGGTTTTTAAAAAATAACCCACACCCGACCCGTTCATCGGCGGGCCGGGTAAATTTGGGCGGGTGCGGGTCGAGTTGGCGGGTTGGGTCGGGTTTGTGCAACCCTAGTCGTGAACGGACTCTGCAATACTAGTGGCTTCATTTTCATAGTGTTTATATCGGTTGGTCCATGCACGCATAAATTTCTATTTGTAAGGATCCAACCATTGGGTTCTACAATATTTTACAACACTTGGGGTAATTTTCCCCCCAATGAGAAATAAAAGAATTAAAATTCTCTTCGTATCTAACCTCGGTGATGGACCAACTCAAGGCTTTCCACTCGCCTAGAAAACTCAACCATCTGAGATAATTTTCTTTGTGTTCTTTGTACGCCATCTATTTATTTCTCTTTCTCTTATTCCTCGGGTGCTAGTTGGCTTAACCGAACTTCTTCCTTGGATTTCTTAATATCCTTCTTTGGTGGTTCAATAACCGTATGACAATTCTTTTTCACACTGTTCCCTATATGGAATGTACAAAGAAAATTTTGTGCATCAAGGAACACTTCGGAAATCGCTATCGTTAGTGCTTGTTCATTATCAGTTATTATACCACGATCATTGCCACGAAAGAGTAACTTCAATAGTTCTAAGGCCCAGATATAGCTATGATCCTGCTCTTCTCTCATAAAATACCAAGCCAACGTGAATGTTATCTTCTCCGATGTATGACCCACGCTTTTGAACAACGACATATGGTATTTATTTGTCTTGTAGGTGCAGTCCATCATAAGAACCGGGAAGAAGGATTGAGCCAATTGTGTCATCAATAGATGTGCAATGAATATTTGAAGGACTTCGTCATCCAGCCCAATTTTCTCCTAATGTGTGTAGTTGTGATCGGTGGCTAACTTTAGAAATTCTTGCATAACCGACCTTCCTTGCTATTGCCGCCTTCTTATAGTTGCTTTTGCACTGTAAATAGTACATAAAGAAGACACGTTGGTTGGATCCTTCACCTTTATACAACTGAGTATTTGACTAGGTGTGGTGCGTGTTTTAGTCAATCTCCCTACTTCATTGAATTGATCGGTTTTGAACTTTGCAACTACGGAGTGGCTAAAGGTCTTTCGATTCGGGTGGTTATGTCGACCGCACATCACTTTACTCTTCCATGCATTTTCTTTCAAATTAGACACAAGCTTAAAGGGGAATCCATCCTTTCTAGTTATAGTCTTGTATACTCTTTTAGTCTTCTTTGGATAGACATATCCCTTTTTCTTGTGGCTAGCGTACTTCCCACCTCTCTCACAAGCCATCTCAAACCGAGTTAATCTGCCTTGATTGTTTCTTACTAGAATACACTTATTCTTGAGAGCCGTATCTATAGCCAACTTGATTGCATCATCTTTACTTGTGAACTCCTACATTATACATAAACATAACAAGTTATCTATCTCGTAACAAATGTCCATACATACTTTCGGAATCATTTCGTAACTTACCAAATCATTCGCATACTACTCTGAAGTATCTGGACCCAACTCTCGCAAAGGTTTAGTATCCGCATCGGTCCCAAGTACGATCTAACAACAATAAACAGGAAAGAAATAAGTAGAGATAAAGTAAAGATGATTCAATGTAGGCATGCTCGATAACTTAAATCAATGCCGACATAGAACATTTTAAGGTAAAAAATATATCCAAGGACTCAGTCGGCATTGTAGAAAAAGTTATATTCAATGCAGACTTACAACAAAAGTGACTTCACTATTTTTTCTACTCATTCGGCATGCTCGATAACTAAACAACAATGTCGGCTGATAAATATTCAAATGACTTATATTTTTAAAAGGTATTAGTCGGCATTGTATACATAGACATCTTCAACGCCGATTAAGGTAACAAAAATACTGGACATTTTTTAAAGCCAGTCGATATAGATATTTTTCGATCTTATTATGCCGACTGTGAATCCAAGAATAACCCTTTTGGGGCATACTATTGGACTCAGTCGACATAATAAAAATCTAGTCGACTGCGTTGGATGGCATGCTTGTCTTCCCCAAAAACTCTGATATGTTTTTGGAGTCATTCAGTATGGTACAAAGTACTCATACCATACCGACAGAATATCCAACCACATATTCTTTGGGGGAATACTTGTTCTCGGCATTGTGTAATGTTTGAATACCATACCGACAACGAGCTTTTCTACAGCATATCCATGGCGATTTGAACATTAAAAATAACTTTCTAACTAATTTGGACCTATACCTGAGTTTTTTGAGCATTTGAATCTCCACATTCTTCATTTCCATTGGTTGGTTCTTCACTTGAACCTTCGTGCTCATGATTTTGGATTTTCTCATAGATAAAATTTTTATTATCTACAAAATCTTGTAATTGAGAATCATTATCAAATGCAACGTAAACCACTTTTCCTTGTTGAGATGAAGGTTCCCCAACCTCAAACTCCTAACTAGATTTACTCATTTCTATAAACTATTCCCAAGTCTCACTTTTTCTAAAAAAAACCTCTTTTTCTTCTCCTCCTCTTCTAGCTATTTCTCTATAATAACATAACACACTAACTAAAATAATCTTAAGTTTTAATTAAGATAACAAATTAACTAATAATTAGTTAACTACTTATTAATCAAGGGTAAATTAGGGATTATAAAAATATCATGGATAAGGTTTTTTTTAAAATGCTTCAAAATGATCTTATTTTATTTTACATGGTATCCCCAATTTGTGGGGATATCCCCCAATTAAAGGTTCTTTTTTAAATTCTTCCGCTTAATTGTTTTTAAAAAATATAGGGTATAAACTTGTAAAAATTGAAAAAATGTCTTTATGATTGAACTAAAAAAGGCTAGGTAAATAATACATATTCATCAATTTCTTTTGGTAGACGCACTGGTTCAACTTGGACAACCATTTGTGTCATCCTTAATTACAGAAAACATAAAATAAACCTAGAACTTTCATTTGATTAAGCATACTTTCTAAAAATTCATTAATATAGAAACATACATATTTCTTCTAAAATAAAATGATAGTAAAACTTCTTCGTAGGCGCATCATAATCAATCTCATTATCCTTATTTCCTCCAAATAAACTCTACACACATCGAGTTCGCCGACCAAATTCGATATCTTGGCTTATCGAAAATAGTTCGGTCAATCTAGAGTTATTACCGAATATGGATGCTGTCAAAATACTTAATTAAAAGATTATTATTTCAAATTTTACTTTTCCTATCCTTTTATGACTACTTATTTCCAAAATGCAAATCATGAGTGTGTCTTCTTATATGTGTCCCTTTTATAGCCACCGAACGTACTTCAATTGTCTAAAAAAATAGGGTCAGTCTATTACCAACCAGTTCATTGTCTCCATGCATATATATTATTGGAACTCATATGATAGGATTTTTAAGAACCTATGTAAATAAACTGCAATCGTACAACGTCTACAATGTAGAAGCGGAAAATACGGGTCGAACCCACATAGAGGAAGGACTATATTGTAATCAATATCTCTAGTCAACTAATCAAGAATTATATTTTTGAATTTTTAGAATTGAAAATGAAATAATAAAATTAACTAAACTAATAAAGTAAATTCGCAGAGAGAGTCGGTAACCAGGGTTTATAGTATCCACCACCATTTCTATTTAATTACTGAAGTGAAATATAACTCCAGAATATTTATTTATTCTCCATTCTATTGGCACCACCTATTATATGCATAGAGTCGCAAATATCACTGGGACACCTAAGCATGGCATATTAAAAGACTAAATCCAAGCATGCACCATCAAATTGCATTAGTGAGAAAACTGTATGAAACTAAATATAGGTTCACAAATAATACCTGGATATTCTAAGCATACCCCATCAAAGAATTTAACCTAAGCATGGAATATTAAATAAGTTGACAAATATATTTGCGATCCTATTAATTATGTGCATAGGTTACTGTATTGTACAGAACCGGTGAAGCAACAACTCATATTATCAATAAATCAATAAACAAAATCAAGAACTAATTTATTCAATTCATAATAATCTATTGCTAAATCATTCAATTCAAATAGCATATACTTTAAGTGGTTTCAACATAAAACCTTAGCAATACATAGATATGGGTTTCTCAAAACCCATAAAAATAATACCAAAAGTAGAGAGAAAGATTAAACTGATGATCGTGGTCAAATAGTCTTCTCCTCCGTGTCCAGGGATGTTCTTCCAACCGACACCGTCTGACAGACTAAGTCCTGCCTTTTCTTCCTTCCTCCTTCATACATTACCCCCTCTCTCTTCTGTATCCGCCCCTTACCTTCTTCTCAAGACTACGCAACTCCCAGACCCAGTGACGCCCCCACCTTCTCAACCGCCAACCAAAAGACGCTCTCTCTTCCAACAAAACCCCAAAAAAAAAACTCTTATTTGTTTCCCTTTCTCTTCTTTTATAACCTTATCACTCCACCTTCTGCCAAGTCACCAACAAACCAAGCCCCACTTCCTTAGAACTCCAATGGACCAACCATAACCTACTTTTTTCTTTTATTTTTTCACGTGCTCAACTCCCTCTCTGGCCAACCAATCCACTTCTTCCTTTATACCTCTCTTCGTTTGACTTCACTTCTTTCTCTTAAATTCTGCTATACTAAGTCACTTAGCCAACAAGTTCATCTAAAGATACCAAATTGGGTGTACAAAAGGCCCTCCTTAGTCTAACATATCAATTTCAAACCAAAAGCTTGTTTCGTTACAACTAGATTTATTTTTATCAGTACGTCGACTGCTACAGTAAAGGTAATTGTTTCATCCACAGGTACAGCAGGACCATCGCGCACACAAAATGCAAGGCAATAATGCAAGCTCGTCTCTCTAACGGTTTTTCATGTCGAAACTGATTTTTATTAATGAACCTATACTAAAAAATAAAATACATTATTCATACATATTTAAGTACTAAAAAATTAAATTAGGTGGTAAATATGTATTAGTTATGCCCTTATCAAATACCCCAAACCTATATTTTCCAGTCTTCGAGCAAAACTAATCTAAAAATGAAATAAAATCTTAACTCACTTTCGTAGGAATCACGACTACACTTAGCATGTGTAACAAGCCTTTAAACCCCTAAGTGACCTTAGCGGACGAGTTCTGTCTCGTAAGGGTTTACAAGAGGTATACCCATAAAACCTATACTCCAACTTTTAGTTACATGTGAACGATTGAGGATAAACACTAAACAAGCTATTTAGTTGGCATACTAAATTCTTCGGCTATAAGAATCATTACCATGTATGAATCCAATTGTTGTACACGAGTTTGCACTCAGCATACTAAAATTCATATAGAATTTAAAACTCTACTCAAATAATCATCAAACGTTCCAAAGCTGGATGGAAATTGTCAATATTCACATTGCACGAAATCAATCAAATTCAAACACATGGATAAATTAGAAGATAGAAATGAAAGTGATAAATGGTGCGTATGTTCACTAAGGTGAACTGTGTTTCCCAGAATATATGTATAAAATTCCGTCTCGAATGCTCATATTTTTATATACACAATCTTTTTTTAATATCTTTTTTTATTATTTTATTCATTATTTTATTTTTGAATACCGACTATATGATTAGATCTTTTGGATCTAAGCGTATGTTCCTTTTCAACTCGTAATGTGGGTGTTTGTATGGATCCTGGTCTTGACTCTTTCCTTAGGAGCCAGGGGCAGGGATAACAAACACATGTTGCATTCCAAGTGTCGGATTTTTTTTATTTTCTTTTTTTTGACAAAATTAAAATTCTAATGCATCCAAGTTACGACTTTTATGGCAGTACTAGAGCCCCACCAAATAACTTAGAGAAACACAAAATTACAAAAATAAAAGCAGAAAGTAATATGGTTATGATGATTCCAAGATATGTTTGTCCAATGATCATCATGTTATTTCTAAAACCTGAGTTAGCCATTCATATATGAATAAACCATTTAGCTGGGCACGCTAATTCCTATAGACAAGAACTTTGTTTCCATCTACTTAAAATGGTTAGTATCATCATGAATAGTTCACAAGTTTCTAAATTTTGGAATTTCTTATTGGCATCAATTTTCGGAAACTCTACCCCCAAACCTAAATTTAACATTGTCCTCAATGGTTCAAACTGTACAACCTGGTATGCTATACAATATAAATATAAATAAGACAAACAAATATAAATCAAAGAGAAGGGATTTGAAGATTTCATCTGATTGACGGAAGAAAAGCAGTATTCTCTATAACACACATCAAACGATAGTAATAACAAAGAACACTGAAAATCAAATAAAAATAAAAAGTCTAAAGAAAATGTAAAGCGGAGACATAAAATAAAAATCTACCTACTGGAATGTACAAAAGGGATCCCCATAAATTAACAACCTGAAAAATTTGGGGATCAACCCAAAATACAGTATTTACAAATGACAGCTTCACACTTATGTTATGAAAATGTTAAGACAATGAAACTATCAAAAACATAGGATTACCCCCCCAAACCAAGTTTTTACTACACATGGAAGTGCGTAAAGAACAACATATGGAGATACTATTGGGATTAGAAAATGATCAATTGGTTCATGCACAGTGTCAACAGGAACATGCAAATCCTCTGGGTACTTGTATGCAAAGTAATCCAACAAAACTTTTGAAGCATACAATTTTAACCCTAAATTAGGTAACTTTTGGAAGTCTAGAGGTCTAGAAACAACCTCTAAGTCGGGTGAATGATCTTATGAGATGGATTCATCAATGGAATTAAGCAAATCATCCACACTATCATCCACGGGGTCATCTATATATTCTGTTTGGAATAGAGAGTTACTACAAAACTGATCATCATCAGTATATAACCTCTGGCATTCAAGAACTCTCAATCTTTGATCCAATCTAGATGATCTCTGGTTATAATACTCCTCATATACTGTTTCATGTGATTGTTGACTTACCATATATGAAAAATCTACCTCATGGTATTGGGGTTCATACTCATCTGAATAATCACCCATATCGAAATGACATGGATGCCAAGTTCCATACCTGAGACGATTATAAGCATAAATTTCCTTATACCGTGGCCCATATATATATATATATATATATATATATATATATATATATTTCCCAATTGTCATCCCAGATGACGTCTCCTGAGCATGAGTCATCATCCTCAAAAACATATCTGAAAAGAAATACTAAAACAAAAAACAAGTAAAAATGAAAAAGAAATCCTAAAACAAAATAAAAATATTGTACAAAAAAATAAAATAAATAAAATAAAAACCTAACTATGATTAGAAAATTAAAAATATAAATTACAGTATTTCACAACCACTCCCCGGCAACGTCGCAAAATTGATAGGATTTTTAAGAACCTATTTAGATAAACCGCAATTGCACAGTGTCTACAATGTAGAAGCGACAAATACGGGTGGAACCCACAGGGAGCGGGGACTATACTGTAATCAATATCTCTAATAAACTAATCAAAAAATTATATTTTTGGATTTTTAGAATTGAAAATGAAATAATAAAATTAACTAAACTAATAAAGTAAATTAACAAAGAGAGTCAGTAACCAAAGTTTATAGTATCCACCACAATTTCTATTTAATTACTGAAGTAAAATATAACTCCTGAATATTTATCTATTCACCATTCTATCGACACCACCTATTATATGTATAAGTCGTAAATATCACTGGGACACCCTAAGCACGGCATATCAAAAGACTAAACCAAATCATGCACCATCAAATTGTATTAGTGAGAACAATGTATGAAACTAAATATAAGTTCACAAATAATACCTGGATATTCTAAGCATACCTCATCAAAGAATTTAACTCAAGCATGGAATATCAGACAAATATATCTGCGATCCTATTAATTATGTGCATAGCTTACTGTATTGTACAGAACCAGTGAAGCAACTTATATTATCATTAAATCAATAAACAAAAATCAAGAACTAATTTATTCAATTCATAATAGTCTATTGCTAAATTATCCAATTCAAATAGCCTATACTTTAAGTGGTTTTAACATAAAACCATAGTTACAAAGCTTAGCAAAATATAGATGGGTTTCTCAAAGCCAGTAAAAATAATAACAAAAGTAGAGAGAAAGATTAAACCGATGATCGTAGTCAAAAGTCTTCTCCTCCGTGTCCAGGGATGTTCTTCCAACTGACACCGTCTGACAGACTAAGCCCCAGTTTTTCTTCCTTCCTCCTTCACACGTCATCCCCCCCCTCTTATGTATCCACCTCTCACCTTCTTCTCGAGACTCTACAACTCCTAGACCCAGTTACGCCCCCACTTTCTCAGCCGCCAACCAAAAGAAGCTCTTTCTTCCAACGAAACCCCCCAAAAAATAACCTTTCTCTGTTCCCTTTTTTTTTTATAACCTCATCACTCCACCTTATGCCACATCACCAACAAACCAAGCCCACTTCCTTAGAAGTCCGATGGACCAACCACAACCTACTTTCTTCTCGTGCTCAACTCCCTCTCTGCCCGACCAACCCACTTCTACCTTTATACCCCCCTCTATATGACTTCACTTCTTTCTCTTGATTTCTGCCATACCACGTCACTTATCCAACAAGTTCATCTAAAGATACCAAATTGGGTGTACAAAAGGCCATCCTTAGCCAACGCGTCAATTTCAAACCAAAAGCTTGTTTCCTCATAACTAGCTTTACTTTTACCAATACGTCGACTGCTACAGTAAAGGTAATTGTTTCATCCACAGGTACAGCAGGACCATCGCGCACACCAAATGTAAGGCAATGATGCAAGCTCGTTTTTTTAGCGGTTTTTCACCTTGAAACTGCTTTTTATTACTGAACCTATAAAAAGAATTAAAATATATTTTCATACATATTTAAATACTAGCAAATTAAATTATGAGGTAAATATGTATTAATCTATTAAAATCATAATAATGTATTATCAAATATTTCAATTTAATTGGCCTAATGCTCAAAGTGGTTTCAACATAAAACCATAGATACAAAACTTAACTAGACAAGGCTATGATTTCTGAAAACCCATAAAAATCAATTACAAAAGAGAAAAAGAATAAACCGAGATTCCGTAAGGTGTAACATCCTTTTTCTCCATGTTTACGCTCAACTAAGAACCAATACCAGCCGTCTTGTCTCTTTTCTTCTCAAGTCAGACTCCAATAAAAACTTCCACCACCCATGAAAACCCCATACAGCCGCTAGCACCAACCTAGAAAATCACAGCCGCCAACCCTTCGTTCAAGACCGAGTAGAAACAAGCCAAACCTGTCCCCTTTCTAAACCTGATTTATTCTGTATTATACTATTAATTTTCACGTGAACCAGCCAGTCCACCTCACTCCAACATCCACGTCATCTTCTCATTCTCTGTGTTGCTTTTGTTTTCAACTCGAAAAGAAGGACAACCTGAAGCCTGCCACCAACCTCTCTTTATTTACGAAAACGCTAGCCTTCCCCGACTCATATCCCCTAATATCTTCCCCAACTATGTATAGTTGAAGTAGAGGTCAAATACTACACAAATGGCCCCCCTCTAGCCTCATCAAGAGTTTCAAATATGCTAACTAATGGGGAAAATTATTGGAGGACATGAGTGAGGGAAGTATAGTACTGTCGTTTAATTCACGTCAGCCAACACCCACTTCTTCTTTCATATGTTGTTCTCTTTTTCTTGACTGGACATTAAAAGAAAGCATGCATCTTTCTATCTTATACGGTGTCTTGCATCCCCACCTACCTATCTATCTCACCTTATTCAGTCCACGTCATTCTCTTTTTTCACATTTTCTCTTCTATGTTTCTTTGAAAAACTACAAAGAAAACTGCCTTTCTGTTCCCACCCTCGGTAAATGATCTAGCCCAGCTACATGGTGACTGATTTCAGGCTAAGATAGCATCACCAAATATGGACAATAAAGGCCGCCTAGCAAATTACATATTACAGGTGACCGGTTTTTCACTGACCCTAACAGCTCTTTGACATACAGGTTACGCAAATTAGGGGACGTTCAAACTAGATTTCTTCGCCATTGATATTTCTGCATTTTTAGCCAGGTTAAGCTTGTTGTTTTGGATTATATGTATAACGACCTATAAAAATAAAAACAGTAATTTTACTACAAAAATAAATACTAACAAATATAAATTAGGTGGTAAAAATATATACATTAAGTGTTTATCATCATATCAATCCATTATAACCATATCCTCAAAACCAGTTAAAAAATAGTAACATAAAATATAAACGGCAACATATAAACTTGAATTACATAATGCAAATTGAACTAAAGTGAGAAAGAGAAAAAAAAATCATGTGTAAAATTATGCAAGCCATCTCAATACAAAATTGTATGCATATGCATGTGCAAGCTAACAAACTTTATTTGCATCTTTTGGTTATTGTTTGTGGGTAAAAACGATTTGAGGGTAAAAATAGAAATGGTGAAGAAGGGCTAATGCTAGTCAGAGCAATGAGGGATAGAGCTATGTCAGTCGAAGCAAATCACTTGAATAACAAATCGATTAAACACCAAATCGCTTAAACATCAAACATTTGTACTGTATAAGTACTTTTAAGATTCGAGGGATCAATCTGTACGAAATTAGCCTAAATCAAGAAATGACCGTTCCAATTTTGTTTCAGTCACAAAGAAAGGAGAAGGGTTGATCTGTGGGAAGGGAAGCAGAGAAGGTATTGATATCAATGAGGTTAAATGTTAATGATGGTATGTGTTTGAACTGTTGTAAATACGAATGATAGCTCTGTGATCCTTTGAGTTCTTATGAGATGAAACTCTTGTCCTTTGTCGATAGGTTAAGAGCCTATTTATAGTAGAAGAAGTTAACACATTGATCTCGTAAGTGGTGATAGTTGTAGAGAAATGGAAATCATGGTGAAAACCGACTCCGTCGTGTGAGTGGGACTTGGCAGTTGTGCAACCACTATTCCCTTCACTTCTTCAACTGTCGACACGACTTTTACACTTTCTCGTCATGGTTGTATTGTTACACCGCGCATGTTGTAGACGTAATTGATGTCTCGAGCATGGTTGAGTCTACTTTGTAGAGGTGTATTAATGGGTCAGTCGTTGACCTAGCTAGACTGCTAGTCTTAGCATATTGATGAGTCTAGCATGTTGATTCATTAATAGAACAATTAAATTAAACCTTAATATGGCAGATGAGCCAATGCCAGATGAACCAATGGCAGACAGACCAATGGTAGATGAGTGACTAGTGGATAGACCAACTAGAGAAGAGGGAGAATCCCAGAGAAGGAGGACCGACCAAGGTGGTAGGACCGGTCAAAGGTAGGTCCAATTATGGATTAAGCACGAATTGGTAGTCAGTAGGACTATGTTTCGCTACCATGTCGTCTATATATTTCCCTGCAGAGCTATGGTCTTTGAAACAAGAAAGTTTAAGCTTTAGTAAAAAGAGCATAAGAGTTTCAATAGAAACATGAAACCCTAAAATAAAATAGATAAAGTTTTGGAGAAAATATGGGAGTGTGGACCGGCAAAGGGAGACTGGTCGGCCGGACGGTTAGCGTCTGTCCCACAATCTCCCTATTTTTTGTTATTTTATTTCATTCTCTTAATTGCTCTTTAAATCTATGCTCATCGAAGCTATTCTTTGAAGAGCATTATTGTTATTTACACCCTTGGGTGTTAGTTTTTTTATGAAAATTTCAGGCTTGACATCTTTTAGTAAAAACGCTATAGATTATTCATATGATGTCCGTTTTTGATGATCATCCCCAATTCGGAATCGGAAAATCGTTGGATCCTCTTTATAGTTAAACATCAGATGAGTGATGAACGACTCAATGCGATGTTTGACTTTAAGGGGAGTCTACTTCATCCACTTAGCAAAATACTGAAAAAGGTGATGCTATCTATTTATAACGTCTGATAAGGGCACAACTGAGTTTTACAGTAAACTCAAGTCCCCAGGCGTAAAGGGTGTGAGGGACATTGAGTTGTATGGAGATGAGTTCAGTAAGTTTTACTTGAGCGCGATACTTCTCTACATATGATATCGCACTTTCTCCTGGCTATTGTTTCATGGCCGCCAAGTCTTGGCATTCTTCTAGGTATAGAAGAGGGTTATCCGTCATAAACTTCTGCTGAGGTGCAGAGCTGTCTGGTTGAGGTGGATATAGTAATGAAGGTGTCTTAGTGGATGCAATCTTGTTGCTATGTATCCATGGATGACCCAAAACCATGACGTAACCAAGATCCTCCTTTGTTATGTAAAATTTTGTTGTACCACATGCAGAACCCATTTGAATTTCAAGATCAATATATCCATAGGAGTTCATAGGACTTCCTTCAGGATCTTGAATAGCAGTAGGTGCATGGACAGCTTCACTTCGTGTGATCCCGACGGCTATGAGTTTCTTAATATGAATTATGTTGATGGTAGTGCCGACATCAATCAGGGTTTTCTTAAATTCAGTGTCTCTGAGGCAAGCTCCATTGAGAATTCCCTAGTAACACATATCTCCATCTTTGTCAATCTGTGCATATTTTGTGCGTGTGTGGCCTTTATTGAGTGGAGGTAGCCTTGTTCCAGACACAATGTGATTAATATCCGCAAATAAGTCATTTCCTTACGCCTTTGAGAGGTAGAGAAGTTAACGTACACGTTCCATCAGAGACTAAATTACTTGATTTGTAGGTTCTTCGGACATGGTGAAATTCCTGATAAGGAGAGGGTTTCTGTGTACACCTCCAGTCCCCAAATCCAGTTCCCCTGATTCGATCTTTTATTTGAAGATCTACTTTAAGCAATTACAATCACTTATAGGGTGATTAACGAACCTGTGGAAGCGGCAATATTTAGGATCTACCATTTCTTGTTCATTTGGTGGGCGTCGAACATGGGATAAGTTGATAGCACCGTCCTATATCCAGACTTCTAAAAGTTCGATAACTTCTTCAACAGGTAATGGAAAATTCGTGGATGTTGTAGTTTCCCTTGGTTGTTGCCGAGGTTGACGTTGTGCCGGTAATGGAACAACAATATCTTGGTTGGCCCTCCAAGGTGGTCGAGATGATGGTGAGGCAGGAGTTAGGACCGGACCTGGTGATGTACGCTTGGGTCGTTGCTCTAGCATTGGGGCCTTCCTCTTACCTCCTTCGGTCATGTTACTCACAGATGGTTGAGTACTGTACGACTTAAGAGTTAGGTTCTACTGTTACGGGTCTCATGTGGTTCTTCGCTCTTGGTAGGCCTTGTCCTTTCTAGCAGAGCAGGTGCAGTCGTGGCTGATCGCTTAGCAGCTTCATGTAACTCAGAAATTGTTTGAAAACGAAGATTCTCCAGAAGTGCATGGTAGACTAGTATCATACCATTGATGCAGAGTTCCACCAATTGAATCTCAGTGACATTCCGGTCATGGAAATCTAGTGCTTGGACCATAAACCGCTTTACATAATCATTAGGATGTTCATTCAATCGCTAAAACATCCTTCCCAAGTTTGATAATGTGACTTGTTCAGACACAATGAAGTATTTTCTATAAAAGGCATTGACCATCTCACACCATTTAGCGATACTGTTGGGAGCGACGTTATTGTACCAAGTGTATGCTCTTCCAGTAAAAGACTTGGAAAACTCTCTGAGGCAAAGTACATGACTATATTCATGTTCCCCTAGTGATTCCAATAATCATGAAACTTGTTCACGAGCACTCCCGGTTCCATCATAAAGTGAGAATGAAGGGGATGAATATCCCTTGGGAAGAGGGATCCTCTTTATTTCAGAGGGATAAAGGGGTTGATTTGATGAATAACAGACAATTTCTCTTTTCTACTACTTTGGAGAAGTTGTTCCAAATCTTCACGAGTGACAAAGTTTGGTTGTTGTCGATCAGAGAACGTGAATTTCATCGTCGTTTTGAACATGACCGTTTTAGGTATTGGCATCAACAGTTGCTTCAGAATTGTTTCTAGTATGTTCTGCTGGCGTCGATCCCACAATCTCCCTATTTTTTTTATTATTTTATTTATTTCTCTTATTCGCTCTTTAAAGCTATGCTCTTCGAATTTATGCTTTGAAGAGCATTATTGTTATTTATACCCATGGGTGTTAGCTTTTTTTATGAAAATTTCAGACATCACATCTTTTAGTAAAAACGCTATAGATTCTTCATACAATGTCCTTTTTGATGATCATCCCTAATTTGGAATCGGGAAATTACTGGCTACATCTCTTCATGAAGGATTTAGGTTTTGAGCTCGTTTCAGTCGCAAAACAGATCAAAGAGTAACCCTCCCGATGAAAATCTGACAGTTTTCAGCTTGTCGTTCATCTAGGTTTTAGACTGTATCACTTAGACCGTTATTCGGAACATTTTGCCCCATTCCACACCCACTGTCGCGTTTTTACAAGGTGATATGATGATGTGTCAGAAACCAATATTAGGGTTTCGTTGTATTTCAACCAATATTATGATTTTAATGCGACCAATATTGAAATTGTGTATTGTTTAAGCTCGAATAATCATTATTGAAGCTTTAGCATTTGGCGCGACGGCGACTTAGTGCCTACACGAAGATGTGGTGTTTTGACTTAGTGCATCTGTGCGTAACTTGTTATGCATTATGATCAATCAATTTTATTCAATTAGAGTTTGAATATTAATGTAAAGTCACTCTAAATATTCAACCAGGGAATATAAAGAGGAATTGAGTTGTTCTATACTAGTAGGCAATCTATCTAGGAATATTAACATCCACTTAGGAAAAAAAAGGTTTTATGGATGTTTATTGTATAATAAGATATCATCTTGAAAAGAAAGGAATGTAATGAGCATCAGTGATACTTTAAGGACAGTGATGCTCTATACTAGTGATAAATTCATTTAGGAGTTGCCTTATCATTGTAGAGGAGCAAGCACTGAGTTGTACAATACTAGTGTTGTATGTAGAATATTGAGAGCTCAGTCGGATGAGGCTCTAATACCATATGTATACTTTTAGAAAGAGTACACGATCAGTGTGAGATGCCTATAGTGAGCGTTCGATATTTCAATTCTCTTATGGAATATAAAGTATGAATTTTATGCTTTTGATGTCGGGTCAATATCATAGACAAATTATATTGTTTATTTGATTATATTGCTGGGTAGAGACGATTTTACTATTTTATCCTTTGTTAAAAATCCATCATCTATATTAAGTCCCATGTTTAGTGCGGTACAGTAATATGCCGCAGTAAGCATTGAATGGTGATTTTTAACATAAACGAAACAAAATAAATGAGCTTAGTGGTTAGATATTACCAGAGAATCTCATTTGGTAACGCTCTAATGATGTTGAATCGATCGTTGAAGGAACAATAGTTGATGTAGTAATGCTCGTAGAATGACGGGGCATCATCTGGAGAGCATAAATTGATGAAGCGTGGCTGATTTGCATGATATGGAGGCCAAAATTGACTCGTGTACAACACGGGCACGTTACTCCGAAGAGAAAATCCTTGTTGGACCAAGATTTGGAAACTAATTGCTATAAAAGGGAGTAAACCCTTTTTTTTTCTTCCACCACCAAGCAAGCCAACACCTTCTCTCCTTCCTCTCCATCACCGAGCATCAGCAGAGAGAGAGAAGAAAAAAAAAAATCACCGGAGCACCTATCGGCCGATCAACTGCCAGCCAAATTCCAGAAATTTTTGACTTTTTTTTTCTTTTTTTTTTTATATTTACGTGAACTGAGTTGTTTACGGATCAAAAAAAACAAAAAATATTTTTTTTGTGAACAATGAGTTTACGGTTTTTTTTCTGGTTTTTTTTATTAGTTTAGCCAATATTGCTCTGGCCATCACTACATATTAGGTCTTCAAGCATCTTTCTTGCAGCAATGGGAAGGTCTTCAAAGCACTAATTCTTGTGTTGGTATCACCAATTGCTAGTGACACTACTACAACATGTAAAAATTTGGTTTTACCATTTTTCATACGTATATGTCGTTTAGTAGATATATGTAGATTTATGAGTATTAGAATCATTAGAAGTACTGCTTTGATGCAATTCTACTAGTTTTTTCTGAAAATTTTTATGTCTCTACTTTCTTTTACGGGACGTTGAAAAAATAGAGATATTGTAGAATTTTCATTCGTCTTGCCAAGATGTCATATGATGGCGATGATTGTGGTTCTAGATACGGTGAAGATGATACCTCAGTGATTAAGAATACACCTAATATGGATGATGAGTTTTTTGTGGTGCTTCATAAGCTCTTAGAAGTCCGTCTGATTATCAGTTTCGCTTGCTCATAGACCACAAATACATTACTAGAACAAAAGTAATTTCTCCACATATGATAATCTAATTTTGCTTGCAAGGAGGACATTACCCTACTTCTCCAATAGACTTTAGAATTTCTCGAAGACCTCTGGCAGACTTTTTAAGATGGACAATACATATGCTTGGTCATAAACATGTTCAAATTATGCTAGATAGAGCATAGATTGATGAGGTTGTGAGAGCATCTGGAAAACTCTGTATTTATCATGACATTCAGGGTCTTGTGGCTTTAGCTTCTCGATGGTGTGTGCCTACCCATACATTTATATGTAGATGGGGAGAATTTACTATTACTTTAGAGGACGCAGCAGCTCTGTTGCATCTTCCAGTTACAGGTAACCTTTCTGTTGAGTTACTAAAGGAGGAACAAAAGATAGGTGCGACTTTAGTTCTTAAGATGGTTGAACTTAATGATGCATCGAGTAGTCCAAGTGATCGTTATGCTCGATGGATGAAGTAATTGTGGTTAGTGAATAAAGATCCAAATAGACCCGATGATGATACATTGATTATAACAACTTTCTTGTCATTGTGGTTATCCAGAGACGTATTTTTAAGACGGTTCTCGGATGAAGCCGTTCGTAGCTCATATCGCTGTAAAACTAGCTCAAGGTCATAAACTTCCCATAGGCAGCTTGTTTCTAAGATCTTATATTCTCACTTGGATTCTTTTGTTGTTGATACCAGTGTTTCTGACGGTTATATGAAAGTTGACTCATATGTTAACACACTGTTCCTTCAAGCATGGTTATGGGAACACTTCAGAAGCTATGCACCTTTTCCTCGTACTTCTTCTCCAGTGAAGGGAGTAAACTCTCGTAACGCTTTTTCAGAGGGATGTGCTAATAATTCCAGGATATTACGCTGGTTCAATAAGATGATACGGCTCAAGGTACAACTTGTTGATTTGCTAGACAATGAATGTGAATTTGAATTTCGCCTGTGGGCGCCGATCCCTCCGCATGTTGCTCAGTTGACTACTTTTGTTGCTAATCCTGGTATTGAGTTACTCTCCGATGCAAACCTCAGTGATGGTGAGATCACTTTTATGTTGAGTATTACACCTGGTCACATAGTATCTGTGATGCACGGTAAATATCACGTAAAAGGAGTATAATATTGACAGAGTGTCTCGCCAAATAGGCTTCGATCAGGGTACTCCTTCTTGTCGAATTGAGAAACCCTCTGCAGAATAACTTATGTCTCGTTTTGATCAGACTCACCTAGAAAGAAGTAAGTATTTATCTGTACCTCCATATCAAATGACATTTGTGACTTCAGGTTATGTAAACTTTTGGAACCAGCAACGTGAGCTTCTTCATGACTTCATATATGCGGCTCCACCACCAGCGCGTGGTCCTCCTACTCCATAAGTAATATCTAGTCGTTCAAGATTGAAATTACTCCCTAGTGATAAGCGTAAACTACTCTCATCCCCTTCGCAAGTAAATGTTTCTTTCTATTTATTTTATCTTTGCAGAAATAGAATGACAGTATTTTGATTACACTGCCGATCTTTATTGTAGGATGATCGTTTTGTGAGACCTCGTAATAGTGGGGAGTTTGTTGATGTTGAAGAAATTCCCGATCTTAGAGAGATAAGGAGTAAAAATCATGAAGAGAGAATTCTCTCCAATACTATGAACCTTCTTTTACCTCTTCGGTTATTTGTAGGATTTGGATCCTCAAGTAAGTTATCTTCTTGATTTATCTTCATAATAGAATAAATTATTCTTTAATAGTAGAATAAATGAAAACTTATGTGAATAAATAAAGAATTTTGTTATAGTTCGTCGTCATAAAAATGCAGATCTAGGATCTTTACTAAAAACGTACGGAGTCTGTTTTCAGTGATCTACCCCAACTTTTTCATTCCCTAAAGATGATCTATCTCCTACCACGGAATAATTTGAGTTTTGAGTTCATTAAGGGCCTCAAAAAGTCAAAACAGACAGAGGTCAGACAAAGTTCAGGATTTTTTAGCTTTGACTTAGTTGGATGTTTTGCTCATATCCTTTGACTCGTGTATCTGATTAATGTAAAATTTTGATATGTTGTAGAGGACATCCATAAAAAGATTTTGGTATATAAATCACCCATTAATTCATCACCAATTACTCCCATCTTGGAACTATGTACATGGCAGCGCAGAATTTCGTCTGACGGGCTTGATGCAAAAACGCCTTTTATGTGTTTTAGGCTATTTGCTTGTGTCTTGGATGCTTGATAATGAAACTTTATGTCATTAATACATTTATACTCTGAATTTCTATTTGGTGCTTGGGTTTTATGCTCGTCATACTCTAACTCATGAAATTGTCATATTAGGTTGAAAATGGTGAAAAATCGGGAAACAGTCTCACTAATGGTGATGTGAGCATTCCTATGAACCAAGACGGTAATGAGGCCGTTCAAATTTTTCAGAATCATGATAATGGTGCTCCTGAGATCATTGTTGATGCTAAAAGTCCAAAAGAGTGCTACCGTGACTGAAGAGGATACATAGATGATTGAATATCCTAACACTGGCCTTCCTTTCAATCCTTCATTCAGTGAGCCTTTTCCATCTCATTTATTAATTGGTTGCTTCAGTGTTCCTAACTAATATGACGAGTTGTATACTCAGGTGTGGCAGAAATATGGTCACACTGCTTCTACCAAAAAGAGCAAATTACATTCTTTTCTGGCAAGGTGTGTAGAAGCAGTATTACGTGTCGTTCGTGAGATGTGTACTGCAGCGAGGACCACCATCTCAGACAGAATATTGGCTGATTGGGAACTTCATTTAATGACCTCTGAACTCTACGGCTTCAACGTTGAATGGCTTCTTTGAGAGATTGATGTTGTTATAGAGTCCCGAGCTTCCGCAGTTGCGACTTCTTCCATCGATTCTATTATGCAAGTTGAGGCAAATGTCGTAAGATTGACTCAAGAGTTGAAGTTGGAGAATAATGCTCTTGATGACATGAAGAAGGATTTCAATGATGGACAAAATTCATTCTTAACTAATTTTCCTTAACTGTTTTCTTTATTTTCAGAATTTTTTATGGTTTAAGAGAATTTGATTATTGAAGGGGAATTTGATTAGTGAATGCAAAATATATTGCACACAATCTTGGAGGAATTGAAATACAAATAAACATGAAAATCTCTAGGAAAATCCGACTATAAACGTCAAATTCCTTTAATGTCTTATCTCGAATGACTTAGGATTAAACGCCTTAAGCTTGAACACCCTAAACTTAGAAACCTTAAGTTCGAATGATCTAAGCTCAAATGCTTTAAGATCACATGCTTTAAGATCAAATTCCTTGAGCATCAAATGCTTTAAGCCATTTTTCTTATATTGTCGCCTCTACCAATTTTCCGTCTTCATCAATCAACTTGTAGTATCCACCAATAGTATCCTTAACAATCATGAATGGCCCTTCCCAGTCAGAGCTTGTCTTATAGAGACGATTTCGTCTTGCTGCCTTCATAACCCAGTCTCCTACTTGAAAAGCATTAACTCTAAATGGCTTAGCTCTGAATATATGTTGTTGGTAAGGCCTTTATTTCATCTGTGTGCTAACGCTAGAATTATATGCTTATGAGCATGAAATTTTCTTAGGGAAAGTGTTGTGGCACATGTGGACACTCTCATAACGTCACATGAAAATATTCTTGATGCTCCTCTCTATAGTTGGACATCAGATGAGTGATGAACGACTCAATGCGATGTTGGACTTGAAAGGGATTCTACTTCATCCACTTAGTAAAATACCGAAAAGGTGATGCTATCCATTCATAACGTTTGACAAGGGCACAATTGAGTTTTCTAGTAAACTCAAATCCCCGGGCGTAAGGGGTGTGAGGGACATTGAGTTGTAGGAAGATGAATTCAATAAGTTTTACTTGAGCGCGATACTTCTCTAAATATGATGTCGCACTTTCTCCTGGCTCATGTTTCATGGATGCCAAGTCTTGGTATTCTTCTAGGTACAGAAGAGAGTTATTCGTCATAAACTTCTGCTGAGGTGCAGATCTTTCTAGTTGAGGTGGATATAGTAATGAAGGTGTCTTAGTGGATGCATTCTTGTTGTTATGTAGCCATGGACTACCCAAAACCATGTCATAACCCAGATCATCCTTTGTTATGTAAAATTTGGTTGTACCACATCCAGAACCCATTTGAATTTTAAGATCAATGTATCCATAGGCATTCATAGGTTTTCCTTCAGGATCTTGAATAGTAGTAGGTGCATGGATAGCTTCACTTCGTGTGATCCCAACGGCTATGAGTGTCTTGATATGAATAATATTGATGGTATTTGATAGAGTCGTAATTCATACATATTTACCTTCTAATTTATATTTGTTAGTACTCATAATTGTATTAATTCTATTATTTTATAGGTGGTTCGCATAAAATCCGAAGTTACAAGAAAATTTGGTGAAGTAAGAGATAAAATGGCGTTTGTCGTGAAAGTAGACAATATTGCTAATGCGGCACCAAAGATGCAGGCTTAATTCATCATGGGATGCCATATTAACCTTTTATACTTCTTGGTTCGTCCGGTGAAAAATAAGTGAAGTTGTTTCTGGCTACGTAGTCGTGAGATGGATTGGTGGAGAAATTAAAGAAAAGTGGAAGTGAGCTGAGGCTATAAATGGTGTGGGGATGTTGGATAGCTGAGGTGTTAACCTTTATTTGTTTGGACGTATACAGGGATAAGAGAGTGCTGGACTTTCTCTTACTGGCAGTAAAAGAATTAGTGCAAAGAAGTTAACTAGTGTTGGCATGATAGGTGGGTCTAGCCTAGGTGACTGTTGGGTGAAGTTAGTGGGCCAGGTGGTCGATGAAGGCTAGTGAGGTAGTGGAGAGAAAAGAAGAAAAGAAGGGAGCACGTGAAGGGGGGAGATAGGGTTGATAGGTTGTGAGGTATCAGACTTGGTCTGTTTTGACCGTGTGAAGTAGTTGAAAAAAAAAAGGAATTGGAGAGAGTGTGACGCCTGTGAGAGGGAAGGACTGATTGATTGAGAGAGAGAGGGAGGGGGTTGGTGGTGTGAATGACTTATTAGTGGAAAAGGAGATTAACGGCTGAGTGGTTGAAGGTGTACATATGAGAGAGGTTAGGGAGAGAAGCTCTGGGGTAGGCGGACAGTTTCTGTTCTGACAGTTGGTAGGCGGAGCTGTACAGGAAACAAGAAGAAAAAGACAACGCCGGTTTTCGATTTTGGCTTTAATATTTTCCTCTCTATTTTACTCTCTACTTTGTTAATTTATTTTTATGGGTTTTAAGAAACCCATCTCCATGTTTTGCTAGATTTTATGACTAGGGTTTGGGTAGAAACCAATTTTGGTTATGGAAAACTCATAAATAAATGGTTTAAATATTTAGTAATTTATCTTCAGTGTTAGCTTGATTAATTATTGCACAAATAGTGGAATTTATCATATATGCTTTCCGTTTGATATGTCGTTCTGGGATTAGATTCTTTGACGGCGTATGCTCATAAATTGATATTTGATTCTTTGAAACAATATATTGGTTAGATAGCTCTACTGATTGTTTATGCTTTTAAATTGATATGCCATGCTTAGTAACATTTGATGGGATATACATTTAGATTGATAAGCAATTCTTTAGAAATGTCAACTTGGAAGCGAAGAAAATTACAGTGGTGAAACGATAATTTTTGAGATTAGATGTGGGTTCTATATATCAAATTGGTGAAAACCGAATACCCTAGTGTCCTCTCTACTTGATCACATTGTATATTTTAGCTATTTTATTTTATTATTTTCTCGTTCATTATAATTTCTGAAAAATCAAAAATATATTATTTCTGATTAGTTTAATTGAGATTTGATTGCAGTATTTGCCCGCTCCCTTTGGGTTCGACCCGTACTTGTCGTTTTCTGCATTGTAGATACCATGTGATTGTGGTTTATTTCTATAGGGTTTCAAAATCCTATCAGTATTGCCGGCATCAATCAGGGATTTCTTAAATTCTGTGTCTCTGAGGCCAGCTACAGTGAGAATTCCCCAGTAACACCTCTCTCCATATTTGTCCGTCTGAGAAGATATGTGCATGCCTGGCCTTCATTGAGTGGAGGTAGACATCGTCCAGACACAATGTGATTAAGAGCTGCAAAGAAGTCATTGCCTTGTGCCTTTAAAAGGTAGAGAAGTTCATATACACATTCCATCAGAGACTAAACTACTTGATTGATAGGTTCTTCGGACATAGTGAAATTCATGATAGGGAAAGAGTTTCTGTGTACACCTTCAATCCCCAAATCCAATTCTCCTGATTCGATCTTTTCTTTGAAGATCCACTTTAAGCCATTACAATCACTTGTGGGGTGATTAACGAACATGTGGAAGCAGCAATATTTAGGATCTGCCATTTCTTGTTCATTTGGTGAGCGTCGAACATGTGGTAAGTTGATATCACCTTTCTATATCCAAACTTCTAAATCTCGATAACTTCTTCAACCGGTAATGGAAAATTTGTGGCTGTTGTAGATTCTCTTGGTTTTTGCCGAGGTTGGTGTTGTGCCGGCATTGGAGCAGCAATAGCTTGGTTGGCCATCTGAGGTGGTCGAGCAGATGGTGAGGCAGGAGTTAGGAACGGACCTGGTGTTGTACGCTTGGGTCGTTGCTCTGGCATTGGGGCTTTCCTCTTACCTCCTTCGATCATGGTACTCAAAGATGGTTTAGTATTGTACGGCTTAAGAGTTAGGTGTTTATTGTTACGGGTCTCACTTGGTTCTTCGCTCTTGGTAGGCCTTGTCCTTTCTAGCAGAGCAGGTGTAGTCGTGGATGATCCCTTAGCAGTTTCATGTAACTCAAAAACTGTTTGAAAATGAAGATTCTCCAGAAGAACATGATAGACTGGTATCAAACTATTGATGCAGAGTTCCACCAATTGAAGCTCAGTGACATTCCGGTCATGGAAATCTAGTGCTTGGACCCTGAACCACTTTACATAATCATTAGGATGTTTATTCGATCGCTGAAACATCCTTCCCAAGTCTGATATTGTGACTTGTTCAGACACAAAGAAGTATTTCCTATAGAAGGCATTGACCATCTCACACCAGTTAGCGATACTGTTGGGAGCGATGTTATTGTACCAAGTGTATGCTCTTCCAGTAAGAGACTTGGAAAACTCTCTGAGGCGGAGTACATGATTATATTCATGTTCCCCTAGTGATTCCAAGAATCGTGAAACGTGTTCACGAGCATTCCCAGTTCCATCATAGAGTGAGAATGAAGGGGATTAATGGCCCCTGGAAAGAGGGATCCTCTGTATTTCATAGGGATAAGGGGGTTGAGTTGATGAATAGTAGATAAGTTCTCTTTTCATCTACTTTGGAGAAGTCGCTCCAAATCTTCACGAGTGACAAAGTTGGGTTGTTGGCGATCAGCGATAACGTGAACTTCATCGTCATCTTGAACATGACCCCTTGAGGTTATGACATCAGCAGTTGCTTCAGAAGTGTTTCTAGTATGTTTTGCTGACGTCAATTTCTCGGTAAGAACCTTGAGGAAGTAAAAACCTCCTTCTGTTTGAATCATGGCAAGGGTTTCTTGTGTCTGCTTTAAATCGAAGATGGTAGGGGGAATTTGTTCATCCCTTGCTTGTTCAGTGTGTTGCTCAGATGGAGGAGGAGTAACATTCTCTGTGTTGGTAACCAAAGGATTATTACTAGGAGTACCATCATTACTAGTACCGGCAGAATTCACGTTAGGAGTGGTTACTGAACCCGACCTAAGATCAACCATCTTGAAAACAGGTGAAACCAACTCCGTCGTGTGAGTGAGACTTGGTAGTTGTGCAACCACTATTCCCTTCAATTCTTTAATTGTCCACACGATTTTTATACTTTCTCGTCGTGGGTGTATCGTTACACCGCACGTCTTATAGGCCACCTGACCAAAACCTTAGTGAATATCCCCCCTGTGTGACATAATTAATGTCTCGAGCATGGTTGAGTCTACTTCGTAGACGCGTAGTAATCGGTAAGTCGTTGACCTAGCTATACCGCTAGTCTCAGCATATTGATGAGTCTAGCATGTTGATTCATTAATAGATGAAGCATAAGTTGTATGCTAAAACAAGCAGTGATACTTGATAGATCATAAACGTAGAGAGTCTAATTGATGTTACATTTTTAATTGTGCCATATCATCAGGACAGCTGAGGAGCAATGATATTCGAATAATGTTTGTCGTTCGAGCCTTAAGTCGCGTGAGTGCTAGGTCATGCGAGTACCAAGTCGAATGAGTGCTAGCAATTGTAAAATATTTAGTTTCGTCAGAGTAAGACAAAATTGAGGTTATTTTAAATATTGGTAGCGAGACCAATTAAATTAAACCTTAATATGGCAGATGAATCATGGCAAATGAACCAATGCCAGATGAACTAATTACAGACAGACCAATGGTAGATGAGTGACGAGTGGAGAGACCAACTAGAGAAGAGGGAGAATCCCAGAGAAGGAGGACCTACCAAGGTGGTGGGACCGGTCAAAGGTAGGTCCAATTATGGATTAAGCACGAATTTTGTAGTCAACAGGACTATGCTTCACGTACTATGTCGTCTTTATATAGCTTTGCAGAGCTATGGTCTTTGAAGCAAGAGACTTTAGGCTTTGGTAAAAAGAGCATAATAGTTTCAATGGAAAGAGGATACCCTAATATAAAATAGAATAATAAAATTTTGGAGAAAATATGGGAGTGGGGACCGGCCAAGGGAGACCGTTTGGCATCTTCCTATTTTTTTATTTTTTTCTTTTTCTTATTTGCTCTTTAAAGCTATGCTTTGAAGAGCATTATTGTTATTTACACCCATGGGTGTTAGCTTTTTTTATGAAAATTTCAGACATGACGTCTTTTAGTAAAAACGTTATAGATTCTTCACACGATGTCCTTTTTCGATGATCAACCATAATTTAGAATCGGGAAACCGCTGGTTACATCTTTCCATGAAGGATTTAGGTTTTGAGCTCGTTTCGGTCGCTATAAAAGAGAAAACAGTAACCCTCCAGATGAAAATCTGACAATTTGCAGCTTGTAGTTCATCTAGGTTTTAGACTGTATCTCTTAGACCGTTATTCGGAATATTTTACCCCATTCCACACCCATTGTCGCGTTTTTGTAAGGTGATATGGCGATGTGTCAAAAACCAATATTAGGGTTTCATTGTATTTCAACCAATATTGTGATTTTAATGCGACCAATATTGAAATTGTGTATTGTTTAAGCTCGACTAATCATTATTGAAGCTTTAGCTTTGCATTTGGCGCGACGCGACTTAGTGCCTACACGAAGATGTGGTGTTTTGACTTAGTACATCCGTGCGTAGCTTGCTATGCATTATGATCAATCAATGTTATTCAATTAGAGTTTGAATATTGATGTAAAGTCATTCTAAATATTCAAACAGGGAATATAAAGAGGAATTAAGTTGATCTATACTAGTAAGCAATCTATCTAGGACCATTAACATCCACTTAGGAACAAAGAGGTGTTCTGGATGCTTATTTTATAATAATATATCATCTGGGAAAGGATTGTAATCAACACCAGTGATACTTTGAGGATAATGATGCTCTATACTAGTGATTAATACATCTAGGAGCTGCCTTATCATTGTATAGGAGTAAGCACTGAGTTGTACAATACTAGTGTTGTATGTAGAATATTGAGAGCTCAGCCGGGTGAGTATTTAATATCATATGTATACTTTTAGAGAGAGTACAGGATCAGTGTGAGATGCCTGTAGTGAGTGTTCGATATTTTAATTCTCTTGTGGAATATAAAGTATGAATTTTATGCTTTTGATGTCGGGTCAATATCATAGAAAAAATTATATTTTTTCTTTGATTCTATAGTTGGGTAGAGGCGATTTTACTATTTTATCCCTTTTTAAAAATCCATCATCTACAGTTATATAAAGACATCAAACATAATTTTATTATTGAAATTGTTTTAACAAATAAAAGAACGTTTTGAAGAAGCATTTAAATATTTCATTTTACTCGAATCAAACTCAAAAAATTAGCAACAATACAATCTTTTGAGTAAATCTATCAGTTACATGCCAGTTTCTTCTGACAAAACTTGCTCTATTTTCTAAAAAAAATTATTCAATCTTCCTACGATGCCCCACAAGAAATTTACAAGAATTTTTATTTTTATCTCGCGCCTTAGTAACCATATCTTGAGTTATCCACATGGTTAACCATAGTTGTTTCGGGCACTTTAATGTCAACATCCACAACAAGGTCTTTGCTACTGAAGTTGTGTGCTCGAGGAAACATCTCACAACCTGATTGTAGAATTAGATATGAGAATCAGAACATGTTATGGTAAATCTAACTGGTATATGGTTTCAACTTGTAAAAATACAAGCAAGTATGAAAAACCCCCTAAACACCATTATGTTATTTTTACCTTAGTAAGGTCAATAATTCCAGCAACCATCAAGTCCTCGTATTGTCAAGTTGTAGAGTTGTACCCAAACTTGAAATTGTCATTGGAGAGCACCTGAAGTAAAAATATAACAAACCAGTCAGTGTTGGATACAAACTTTTCCATCACCACACTTTCGTTGTCACCAGCATTTTTGGCAATTAGCTTAAGTGGATAATACAAATCTATTTTAACTATTTTAGCCCCCACCTGCAATTAATCAGATAACACACATGTCAAGGCAAGTGATGTAGTATAACATACACACCACATAAACATACAAACGGATGTCACTGGTAACATTATGTGTTGTAAGTAGACTACCTTATGCTTATTGTTATCAAGAGTTAACTTTACAGTGTCAACCTTTAAGGCCAGTCTCAATAGAGTACAACCACTACCTATTACAGTTCCTTCCTCCAGGGAAGCCTACAAACATTTCATTTGTCAAATTATCAAAATGCCCACGTACAACAATTAAGTAACAATGCAACAGTCAAGCTCTGAAAGGAATTTATAATGTCTGCTATCATACATATCTTTTATAAGAATTATCTTTGTTGCATTAAGAGCATTTCTACTCTCAGTTTCTTTTCCTTCAGCTTAGTTTCAGGTTGTGCTCTAACCTGCACAAGTAAAAAATTCATGAAAAAAAAATTGATACTTTCGTCAACCTGAATTATGGATGAGGTATGTTATAATGTGAATACCTGAAGATTTATATATGGATATGTAATTGCTGAGTACACAATCCATATAGATGTGTAACTAGGACTTACACAAGTCAGATGCATGTATAACTCCTAATTACACTAGTCAGATGCATGTGTAACTCCTAATTATACATGTTAAAATGAACAAACCTTGCAACCAAAAAATTATACATGTCAGGTACACAAGCTTTATGGATGTGTAACTACTGAGTACACATGACATATGTATGTGTAACTGCCGAGTACACATCCATTTTTGTAGTCTTATTTTTCTGAATCCTCTAAGTTGGTTATATAGTCTATTCTTATTTCAGTGTGTCCCATAATTTTGTTTTTTCCTTTTTGTACATCCAACCTAATCCCATGGATGTTTATATTGTTGCACAGATGTAGACATTTTGAAATCGGGGAAGAGAATAAGGGAAAAAGAACATCTCTTTTAGGTTGTTGTGGATTATTTCTAGGATTTTCGTTTTACATATTCAATTTTTATTGTTGCTCGACCTTAATTAATTCAATTTTGAGTTTGAATGTGTAACTGATGATTACACATGTTATGTGGATGTGTAACTGCTGAGTACACATGTCATATATGAATGTGTAACTGCTAAATACATATGTTGTATGTGATGGCTGTGGTGGTGTGTGTAACTGTTGATTAAACATGCCATGGTGGTTGGGGCGGCGGTAGTGGTGTACAACGGCGCTGGTGGTGGTTGGTGGTGGTGGTGGTTGTGGTGGTGGTTGGAGGTGAGTGGTGGTGTTGCGCATCGGTGGTTGGAGGTGGTAGTGGGCGGAGGCGGTAGTGAGGTGGACAGCGGTGGTGGCCGGCGGTCGGTGGTAGGGATATGATTTTACTATATTTTAATAATTTAGGTCTATATTTAAAAATAATAATAATTAAGGGCTTGACAATATACATAAGGGTATAGATGTCTTTTAATAATTTGGAGCCTAGATTAAAACTTTTTTTAGTTAAGAGATTGATATTATAGGTAACTCATTGGTGGAGCCTTAGCCTCATTTCCCATATAGTTCATTAAAAGAAATAATATAATCTGGTGGTAAAACCTGGTAATATTCTTGAATTTAATGCAAGAATAGCTATTTTGGTCTTGCTAGATCTAAATTAGTGATTTTCATGGTGATCGGGGGAATTTGGTTAACGGTGTTTCAAGGATTGAATTGTAGAAGAAAAACAAATGAGTAGGAAAGAGTAAAATAAAAATAAAAATAAAATGGTTAAACTGTAACCCACCTTACCCAATCTGTTCAAATGACAGGTTGGATGAGACCCTACCCATCATAATAGTGGGTAGGATGGCGGTGAGATATATTTCGACCCATCCTACCCGTTGCAGTGCACATCCCTCTGAACTCGTGCACATAGGAAAATTGTCAGGTTCACTCAAGAGTTTAAATTTAGTGTTTGCGATAATTAGTTAAAAAAACTAATTAGAGTTGTAATTTAGAGTGATAAAAACCATTTGGTGCACACGGGCATTATACTAGGAGCATTGTGATACCAAATAAGGCAAAAATGAAGGCACAGGCAAAAGTTTAATACATATCCGGAGAATTATGATTATTCTAGGTTAAAAACACAACCGTTGTTGATGGCCCCATTCAATTCGAGAAGGAAGGAAGAGTTTTCGAGATGGAACGAGGAGTTCAAGCTATGACAAATATCATGCAACTATAAAGACAAAATTCCTCGTAACGAAATCAAAGACCGACATAGCTTGGGAAAATGACGGAAATCCTTGTGATGAAATTAGCAGAGTAGAAAACAGAAGTTTGGAAAAATGAAAAAGTCCTCATAATTAAATGTGCAGAGCTTGGTTGCATTGTATAACAGAAAAGTACACATAACTTTGAACTTTTAAGAATAACACATTCAAAAAAGTTAAGCGCAGATTTGTCCGACAAACAGCTGTACGTTTTCTAGGTATATGTATAACGGAAAAAAAAAAACACTGGTCTAGTCGAGTAGACCTTTAGGTAAGGATACTCCCTCCGTCCAAAAACAGGCAACCTAGTATAAATTTGTATAATTCTTAAGACAAGGAGGAGAGAAGAATATTTTTAAATATTTTTTATAATTATATCTTTATGGATAATAATTAATAAAATTTAGATTTGATTTATCTTTCAAAATATACGACGGACTTTCGTAAACTTTATACCATTGAAAAGAATTTTAAAACATCTACGTAACTAATATAAACATTGATATCAGATTATACATATTTTTTATATTAAAAATAATCAATTAAAATGATAATTTTAAAAATATCTCTTTGTTTAATGATATAAATCATCTATTAGCGGAGAAAATTTTAAAACAAATAGATCACCTAATTTCCGAACGGAGGGAGTATTTTATATGATTCCTAGGATATTTTTATACCGAGGTTTTAATGTATCTGCAAAAATCAAGAAGAAACCCTACTAGGATATTCTTATACCCAGGTTTTATTGTGTCCGAATCTTCAGTGTCCCTTTAGCAGGGCAATGTGCACCGAATTGATAGGGAACCATCATCGTACCGCACACATGAAGAGTCAAAACCAATCAAAAGTATGGCTACACAGATCACACTTGACAGAGTTGGTGATCCGGAAGGCACTGCCTGAAAAATGTATCCAAGTCAAGGACCCAAACACCAGAGAACACTATGAACCTGATTCAAAACCACATGAAGAATCACCACAAAACAGAAACAGAAAAACATCCCAAGATCAGCTCAATAACCTCAAAGCTACACAAATCAGAATCACCAGTCTGTCATACAGTGATAAATCTATGTTTAATAACTACACTCAAATCAGATTTGGATTGATTACGAAGTCAAAATATGATAACCTAGTGAAGCTATCAAATATTTTTTTTCCATCTCTTGAGTTGGGAGAGTTAATAAAGAGAGACAATCCTTCCAAAATATAAAAAAGTAGAGACATGATATCATCTTGATCTTGTTGTGTCGCTCTGGCAATGTGTGCAACAAAGAGGTTCCCTTGACGAACTCTGATTTTGCATCACTTATACGGTAAATTCACTAGATTCAGTTCACTGAGCCTCCGACACTAAATTCTGCAAAACTGAAACACGACAATTAAATCTGAACAACATAACAAACAATTAAGATTTGATGGGATAATTATGCAATGATTAAGCACTCATCAGCAAGCAAGAAGTCAGTCACGGTATAGTCTCTTTAGCCTTTTATCTTTAGTCTCTAGTCTTTACTAATCCATGTATTCTTTATGTATCTCTTTTCACTTTATAATCTGCATGACATAAACCACCACCAGATAATATTTAGATATATTGCAAAGCATGCTCCATTCCCCGAATATCAACAAGCATAGAAAGATGTTCTCTAACTGCTCGAAAAACATTTGGCTGTGCAGACAAGATACAATAACCCTAACTTGAACTTCGCCAAATGTTTAAAACCACAATCATTATGCAAGCTCCATTCCGAGCATTTATCAATAAGATGAAATAATATATCCTAAAAACTCAAAGTTGGGAGATGAAAGATGCAACTAGTCAAATAACAAAAGACCGCCAAAGACGGCATAGATATAAGACCACCGTTCCAGAAAATGGTAAATACAAAATGGTCAAACGTCTACAAGTCGAATACATATCATGACATTAAAAATATGTGGGCTCAATACAACCCCTGGTCCTATAGAAGTCTGGAGTAAATTTGAGTTTGAAGAATACCTGACAGGTGAAGGCGGTCGTGAACGGCTCAAGCCATGCTTGACAGGTGAAGGCAATCGTGAATACCTTGAGCCATGCCTGACTGGGGAAGGCGATCGCGAATACCTCGAGTCATGCTTGGCCGGCGATGGCGAGGTCGAATTCCTAGAGTCATGCTTGGCTGGTGAAGGCGAGGGCGAATTCATAGAGTCACGCCTGACTGGTGAAGGTGATCGTGAATACCTTGAGTCATGTTTGGCTGGTGAAGGTGAGGGTGAATACCTTGAACTGCGTCTGGCTGGTGAAGGTGATCTTGAATACCTTGAGCTGCGTCTGGCTGGTGAAGGGGATCGTGAATACCTTGAACTACGCCTGGCTGGTGTAGGTGATCGTGAATAGGCTGACACAGAGCGAAATCATAAGCATCACCAAAAATATAAAAACAAATTATAATACTATCAAAGTATTCGCTGTCATGTGTTGTGTCCTGAATTCATGAATAAGGAATTGAACTTCTGCAACTTACAGCGATATCGACGTCTCGGGGATCTTGGTGGACTTCTCCTCCTACGTCCTCCTCCATATCGGTCACTACTATGCTCATAAAAACCAAAATAATATCAGTTACGTGGATGACCACTTATCTATTTAATACCAAAAGGGGTGTTGGCAAGGTACAGTAAAGAAAAAACACTTCACCTCACTCTTGAAGTCATGCGCATTTCTTGTGGAGTCTTTCTGTTTTCTTCAGCAAAAACAATTCTAATATCACGCCCCCCAATTACTTGATGGTCCATCTGTTCCTTCGCTTCAGCAGCATCTTCCGCATCATGAAACTTCACAAATCCAAAGCCCCGTGGCTCACTATAAACCTCCATCCAAAAAGCTCTAGTCAGTTTGTATTGTCAATTACTAAATTATAGTTAAAAAGCAATGACGCACTCATAGACTCCCTTCAGGAGCCAGATTTTTAACCAGTACAACCACGCAAACAGAACCCATGATCAACTTGACCCAATTAATAACAACAGTTAATCAAAACATCCAATTAGGTTCTACTGTAAGCAAATTGATTTTCTTATACAGTATAATTACATACGAATAACATACAGTCTTCGCAATTGAACCAAACATCAAATAGAATGTACAAATAGATGGCAATGGCTTCATCAGAAACCAATTTATCAAAGTAAGCAAACCATCATCAAGCTTCTTAATGTTTTTCAGACTAACAATGTTAGAGTATATTCTCCCGTAACCTGATTTTCAGATCATTGGCTGAGCAATTCCCCCCTCCTACGGCAGCTGGCTCCCAAATTTGTCTAAGCTTCCCCCTCCCCTGAACCAAATAATATATCTTTCACCCTTCACACTATTATCCTAGCCCATCCACTCGATAAAGAATATACCTCATTCCAAAGTTTTCTAACTAGCTACAGTTAGATAAGTGAAAATCAAATCTTAATACAAAATGAAAATTGCTCCAATATTTCACACCAATCAACGTGACGATAACAACAATTAACAACAACATACCCAGTGTAGTAATTCTTAGGAAGATAAACATCCTTCACAGGGCCAAACCTTTCAAATGGAACTCTAAGATCCTCAACCCTACAAAAAAGAAAATTGCAAACAGTTACTAAAAAGAGGTTCCCCCTTATAAAAAAATAAATAATAAACCCTAGAGTATAAGGGTGCAAACCTTGCATCAAGAGAGATGTTACGAACAAGTAATCCAGTTGGGCCAGATGATGATCTTTTATCTCCTCCTCTATATGATCTACAACTATCTCGACGATCACGGCGTGTATCTTGAGGATCATCGTATCGCTTCCTTCGCATAGGGCTTCGATGAGGACTGTAACTTCTGCTCCTACTTCTGTATCTCCCCATTACTGATTTTGGTAAAACCCTAAAACTCTCTAATTGACAGCTTGACGCATAGACGGAGCCCTAATATTATTTTTTTAGTGGAAGGCTTCGCCACGTGGAAAGAGTTGGGATGGTTGGATTTGCCTTACGGCTTACGCACGGTGAATCACTCTACCCTCTAAGATCAAGTCACGTGGGATTAGGCATTTCTGCCTATTCGCTATGTCAGGTGGATAGGTAAATCCGTTTTTTAGCAGTGAAAAATTCGTATATTGTCTCAATCTCATTCGATCGGGGCAGCTTGGGACGGTCGTCCCTAGTTGCTACGACGATAGTTGAATTTTACAATACTTCAACGGCTATATTTTCTTTTACCTATATAAATCTCATTTCATTCACCAATTTAAACAAATTTAACTTTTAACCGTTTTATATTTTCACAAAAAAAATCTTCCAATTTATTCAATATATTAATTGTTTTCAGTCGTTTAATTCATCATATGGATTTTAATTTAGAAAATGAAGAAACACATGTATTAGCGAAAATATGGTTGCAACAACAACAACAAAGGATTATGCAGCAGTTGGATCAAATGGATGCAGATTCATACGACGAGAGAAGGATGACCAACACTATGATACAATTATACACATGGCAGATACCATGAGTTCCATAACCAAGAGTCGTATTGGCAAAAAGATATACGTGGAGATACCGAGAGGAATGACATCAACAAATGATGCGTGATTATTTTATTATATAAGTGATAGACACATTTTTTTGTCTAATTTTTTCTTAATTATCTATATTGTTAGTACTAAATTTTGTATTTATTGTGTCATTTTATGTGTTTGTAGGTATTTTTAGAAAATAAACATTTGTGGAAAAATCGGCTCAAAAATTTATAAAGGCATCCGGCCATGGGATAGGGGCACCCTTTTCATTTTTAAATTCTGTAACTGACGGGAGAAGATATATTTGACGCGTGAATACTGAGTTTTTCAAACTCGATTTTTTTGGGATTTAAGGAGGTTCAAAGCTTGTCAAATTGAAACAGAAAGAACTAGGGACCAAGACACGTCAATCAGAGCCTATCTTACCGAGAAAAACAGTTGGAAAACTCGAGTTGTACCGAAAAAAAAGATTTTTCCCTGATTTTGGATTAACACGAGTTTGAGGCTGTTTTGGAGAGATTTTTGGATCCTTATCAGTTGAGGAAAGCCTATTATGGTTTACTAGACCTATATAAAGGGAAGAGATCGAAGAAGACAAAAAAAAGGGAGTCTCAGAAGAAAATCGGAGGGAGGAATTCTCTTAGAGATTCCTTGCTCCTGTGGTGTAGAAAAAGGTTGTATCAAGTCACAAAAGAGGTTAGGAAGGTTGGGTCGAGCTCAGGAAGCTAAAAAGAGCAAGGAAAATCAATTCAGGAAAATTCTCTGCTGATGCTGCTGAAGAACAGGAAAAACAGAAAATTAGGCGACGGTTCTTCAACCACCTTGTCATGGTTCTTCATCCACTTTGCAACGTTTATCTTCAGTATGCAACATTTATCTTGAACTTGAACTGTAACAGTTAATCTGTAACCCTAGAAAACGTTACAGATTTCCTGTTTTATTATTTTTTTAGCTTTTTTTCTTCTTCTTAAGCACTTTTGAGCCATGTACCAATCATTTGAGAGTGTTTTGAGCATGATGAGCTAAACCCAACCACTGGGACAACGGAGGAAGCTATATTTCATGAATGAATGGTAACTATTTTGATCCTTTATGACTTTTGCATTGATTTTTAGTTGATTTATGATTTTTCTTAATTAGTTGTGATTTTGTTTGATGGGGTATGCTGGGACTTAAGATCTTTTGATGCTTTATGCTTGTGATTTACATCTAATATTTTATAAATCTACTTTTGGCAAAGAAACAGAGTCAATAAAAGAGCTATAATTGCTAAAAATTTATTGTAGAAATCAATCAGAAGTGATTTTGGTAGAATCCTGAGTTCAAGTTTCTCCCAATTTTGTTACAAATTTTTACTACTTTCTATCTTTAATTAGTTTTTAAAATTCTAGAATGAATCTTCACAAGTCTCAGCGAACGAACACATTTTTACCACTTTTCTGAAACGATCAAGTTTTTGGCGTCGTTGCCGGGGACTTGTTTTCATATTTGTTTTTAGTTTTTTTTTTTAGGTTAGTTAGTTTAATTAGATTTTTATTTTTATTTTTATTTGTTCTATGTTACGTTTTTGGGTATTTTTCTTTGTATTACATGTTTTGGATCAAAATGAAATTGGAGTCAAAGATTATATTGATTGATTAAAAACTTGGAGTCAAAGAGAAATCGAAAAGGAAGGAAAATAAAAACAAATTTATTTTATTTTTATTTTTATTTTAATTTTAGTTAATTTTAATTTTAGTTAATTTTTTAGGATTTTATTTATTTTTATTTTTAGAAAATTATATTAGAAAATCTTTTATTATTTTTGTATTTTTTTTTTATTTTTGGACTTTATTATTTTTTGGACTTTTGGACATTATTTCTTTTTTTAACCCTACGACAGGGTAATTAAATATAAACTGCAATAGGGAAGGACGACAATTAAGATATTGTCTCATCCCCTCAGGTTCGTACACTGACATAGGAGTCGGTGGTCTGAGTCAACTTCAATGGTTCATCGCCCGTCTGGTGATAGGATTTAGAAACCCTATATAAAATAACCGCAATCGCACGGTGTCTACAATGCAGACAACGCCAAGTACGGGTCGAACCCACAGGAAGCGGGGACAATACTGCAATTAATATCTCAATTAAACTAATCAGAAATATTACTTTTAAATTTTTCGGAAATATGAATGAAATAATAAAATAACTAAACTAATAAAACAACTAAACAGAGAGAGTCGGTAACCAGGGTTTTTATTATCCACCACTATTTCTATTTAATTACTAAAGTGAAGCATAATCCTGAATATTCATTTATTGTTCGTTCTATCGACATCACCTATTATATGTATTAGAGTCGCAAATATCACTGGGACACCCTAAGCATGGCGCATCAAAAGCTCTAAGTCTCAGCATACACCATCTAATTGCGTTAGCGAGAAAATTATACGAAACTAATTATAGGTTCACAAATAATATCAAATAAGGATACCTCATCTAAGGATTTAACCCAAGCATAAAATATCAAATAAGTATAAAAAAATATTTGCAATTCCATTAATTCCGTGCATAGGTTACTGTATTGTACAGAATCGGTGAAGCAACAACTAATTTTTTCATTAAATCAATAAACAAAATCATGAAACTAATCTTATTCAAATGATAATAGTCTGTACCAAATAATGCAATTTAATTGGTCTAAACTTTTAAGTGGTTTTAACATTAACCCTAGCTACAAAATTAGTGAGACATGGAGATGATTTCTTAAAATTCATAAAAATAATTAACAGGAATAGAGAGAAAGAATTAAACCCAAAAGCCTGCGTTATCCTTTCTTCTCCTTTACATATTCCAATCCAGAAGAACAGAACTAAAAGCAGCCGCCAGAACTCTCTAGTTCTTTACCCTAGGTCTTCCTTCTCTCTAGCTTTAATCGTTGTCAGCTCCAAAATACATCCGCTTAGCTTCTCTCTACTGACGCCCATAGCTTCTCACTTCAACAGCCTATTACTCTACCTCAACCTCCTAGGTCTTCTTTCTTCCCTGTTATTGTCTCTCTTCCCTGTCCTCTCCTCTAGCCAGCCGCACTCCTCTTTCTTTTCTAATCTCCTTTTCTCTCACCTGCCTCTCTCCCCAACTTTTCTAGCTATGTCTCATTCTCTACGCTTATTCCCCAAAAAACCAAAACCTAGCAGACCTCCCTACCGTACTCTTCTTTCTTTCTTTTATAACTTCACCCATCACGTGCATAGTCAACCTCCATCTCTCTCCAATTAATCAACCCAAGCTAAAAATCAGCATAACCTTCTCACCTAGCTACGTGCCACCCAACACTACGCCTCCAACATCCCAGACCCTACCACCTATCTCTTCACCGTACACTTCAGACACTAGCCTACTTTCTCTTTCAGCTGCCAACCTACTCTACGCCTCCCAAAAACTGAAGAGAAAACTCCAAGCCACACTTCTTTTTATTTAACTGAACGAGCTCCCAACCAAATTTGCCTCCACTCTCTTTGTCCACTACTCCCTTTAATCATAATGGCAATTGGCTCCATGTACTGGACTTGAATAACTAATCCAAATATAACTTAATTTAAGCCAATACAATTTAGGAGAATTAATGCCAACCCAAATGTGAGTGACCTTCCGATATTTTGTTCACTTAGGAAGATTTTCCATGTTTATCTTGTAATCTCGAGTTTTATGGTTACAACCTATAAAAGCATAAAAATATTAAAAATTAGCACAAAACAATAACAAGAACATATAGATAGGGTGGAAAAAGTGTATAAATTAAGTGCTTATCATCTGAAACGGGAGGTAAGACTCTAACAACCCACGCCTGTCAGTGGGTTTTCTGTACTCCTTCGTGTGCATATATACTAAGGACTTGAATACGGATTTAATTTTCTAGTAAAGGGAAAGAACTGCCATACAAGATAAAGAATCGGATTTCATCACCGTTTCTTTCTTGCCCGCTTGAGGAACACGTTACCAAACGCAGACCTAAGCCTTAAAATTTGACAACAAAGAGACCGAAAGGGTAACGATCTTATTGGAAAATCATTCAAAAGGACTGTATTGGTTACTCTGTTAGCCTAACTCAAAGTTCAGGAAGATTATTTTAAGTAGATTCGAGTCGCCTTGTAACCTAAGGAAACGTTGCCAAAGAGGTAGGGTTAGCAAAGCTCCTTGGAGCTTATCCTGTTTTTATTCGACTTAATCTAATTAGGATCGTTCTAAGAGATTTGCTAAAACTATAACTAGTTGCTTTTTGGAAGAATAAAAGCTGGTCTAGAAACAATCTAAGTGGAGCCATCATGCTTTTTGTTTACTAGATTCAGTAGGTCTGATTTGGTTGAGTCGGCCTTGTTTGCGTATGTTTAGAACCCCCTTCCTGTTAGAATTTATTTTGTTAGATTTTTTATAAATATATTAGGAAGTTTTTGTCATAAAATGTCGAACTAGTATTATGAGGACCAATACAATGAATATCCGACTGAATTTCAAAATAGACATTATCCATACTATCAACATGGTGTGGATAGTAGTCGGGACCACCACCAACCTTTTGGAGGTCATTGCTCATACCAGGGTGATCCCAATTACTATTCATATACACACCCGTCATATGAACATAAAAATAAGCAAAATCCGAGTTCTTTTTCTTGGAGGGATGCCCTAAAGCAGATGCAATCTAGTACTCCCTATGATGATCCAAATCCTTCTCTAGATTCCTTGAGCCTATTGATGTCCAAAGAGAAGTTCAGTTGTTAGAAACCAATCCTCTAGTCGATATGGTTTACCTAGGAAATAATACTAAGATTGACTTTGTTTTTCCACCAAATATTTTCTTCCATATGTGAGAACATTTGAATTTCAAATGTGTCAGTTATTAAATTTTGAGACTAAGCCTAATTACTTTAGGAAATTAGAATTGACACATTTTCTTAAAGATGACTACCACCTTATTTGTAGTCAACTGTGTGAGGAAATTCTGATTAACTTTGAGGATCCACAATTATTCAGCTTATTATTATGTGCTTCAAATTTATTAGTTGAGTTTTTCCAGACTTTACAACCTGATCCTGTTGATCCTGCCTATGAGGAAATCTAGCCCATGAAAATATTTTATTTAGACCCCTTTTATAGAGTCTGAACCTGAACCACAGCTAGAAGTAGTTGTCTTAAACAGAAAACTAGATAAGGGTGTGCTCGGTTTGTTCATTTTCTTGACCTGTTGCAGTTTCTTTTTATTTGTGATAGTATTATTTATTCAGATGACCCACAGTTGTTCCGGCTATTGTTATATGATTCATGAGGTGACTAATTCTTTCTTAGTCTGGCTGAAGACTTTAAACTTAGCACTTCTTGGGATGTAACCCATGCTTATACGACACAGTAACATCTTTCCTTAACTCCTTTCCTTCGATTGGTAACAATTTCTCTTTGTTCATGTTTTTAATCATTCATTTTTAGAACATTGAGGACAATGTTAGATTTAAGTTTGGGGGTAAGGGAGAAACTTTTTAGTGAAATATGAAACTCCAAAGTCTAGAAACTTGTGAACAATTCAGGATAGAACTAACCATTCTAGGTAGATGGAAACTTAGCCATTTTTCTACATGAATTGGTATGCCCATTTAAAGGGTCTATTCATAAAAGGACAGAGTTAAGGTGTTAGAACTAACATGATAATCGTCACCATATCTCGGAGTCTATCTCGACCATATCACCTTCTATTTTTATTTTTGCAGTTTTTGTGTTTCTCTAAGTGATTTGGTGGGGCACCAGTATCGAATTGTTATCGCCGCCAGGATGAAATAGAGTGTTTGAGATCAAGCCTCATTATTCTATTTTATTTTTGATTCTTAAATTAATAATAATAATAATAATAATAAATAAATCGAGTATTGACACTTTGATAGCAATATGTGCGTGTTCTCCCTGTCTCTGTCGCTTAAGCAAGCTGGAACACAGAATCCATGAGAACTATCATGTAAGATGCTAATAAGGAGCATGCGCTTGGATTCATTTGATCCAATCATATTGTCATTACATTTAATAAAAATAAAGATAATTATTTGATTTTCAATAAATCGTTCGCTGAGACCCTTGTATATACTAGTTGAGTCGATATTGATATTAGTATTAAGACCAGTGGGAGCGCATCTCAATCCATTAAGATTCATCCTGGCACTGACCTTCAGACAGATATGGGAAACACCGTTCACCTTAGTCAACATGCACAAACTTCATCATCTCCATATCCATCTTCTAAATCTTTTCATGTGATTGAACTTTAATAGATTCTGAGTATCGTAGTTGAACGACTATCTAAGTAGAGCTTTGTTTTATTATATATGAATTTTAGTATGATGAGTGCAAACTCGTGTACAACAATTGGACTCATATAGGGTAATGATTCTCATAGCCGAAGAATTTAGTATGCCAACTAAATAGCTTGTTTGGTGTTTACCCTAAATCATTCACAGATAGCTAGGGTTTGGAGTAAAGGTTTTGTGGGTATACTTCTTGTAAACCCTCACGAGACTAAAACTCGTCTGATAGGGACACCTATGGGTTTAAAGGCTTGTTATACACACTAAGTGCAATCGCGATGCCTGCGAAAGTGAGTTAAGATTGTTATTTTATTTTTAAATTATATTTGCTCAAGGACTAGACAATAATAAGTTTGAGGGTATTTGATACACACATTTTTGTGTCTAATTTGTTCCTAATTCTCTATATTTGTTCCTAATTCTCTATATTTTCGTGTCTAATTTATTCCTAATTCTCTATATTTATTGTGTCATTTTATGTGTTTGTAGGTATTTTTGGGAAATAAACATTTGTGAAAAAATCGGCTCAAAAAATTATAAAGGCACCCCAAAGAATCACTAAAGGCACCCAAGGTGAATTGTTAAATGCACCCAGCCATGGGATAGGGGCACCCCTTTCATTTTTAAATTCCGGAACTGGCGGGAGAAGATATATTTGACGCGTGAATATTTAGTTTTTCAAACACGATTTTTTTGGGATTTAAGGAGGTTGAAAGTTTGTCAAATTGAAACAGAAACAACTAGGGACCAAGACACGTCAATCAGAGCCTATCTTGCCGAGAAAAATGGCTGGAAAACTCGAGTTGTACCGAAAAAAGGAATTTTCCCTGACTTTGGATTAACACAAGTTTGAGGCTGTTTTAGAGAGATTTTTGGATCATTATCAGTTGAGGAAAGCCTATTAGGGTTTACTAGGCCTATATAAAGGGAAGAGATCGAAGAAGATAAAAAAAAAAAGGAATCTCGGCCGAAAATTGGAGGGAGGAATTCTCTTAGAGATTCCTTGCTCCTGTGGTATAGAAAAAGGTTGTACCATGTCACAAAAGAGGTTAGGAAGGTTGGGTCGAGCTCAGGAAGCTAAAAAGAGCAAAGAAAATCAATTCAGGGAAATTCTCTGTTGCTGCTGCTGAAGAATACGAAGAACAGAAGATTAGGCAACAATTTCTTCAACCACCTTATCATGGTTCCGTCATCCACTTTGCAATGTGTATCTTCAATCTGTAATGTTTATCTTGAACTTGAACTATAACAGTTAATCTGTAACGCCCAGAAAACGTTACAGATTTCCTGTTTTATTATTTTTTAGCTTATTTTCTTCTTCTCAAGCACTTTTGAGCCATGTACCAATCTTTTGAGAGTGTTTTGAGCATGATGAGCTAAACCCAACCACTGGGACAATGGAGGAAGTTATATTTCATGAATGAGTGGTAACTATTTTGATTCTTAATGACTTTTGCATTGATTTATGATTTTTCTTAATTAGTTGTGATTTTGTTTGATGGTGTATGTTGGGACTTAAGATCTTTTGATGCGCCATGCTTGTGATTTACAACTAATGTTTTATAAATCTACTTTTGGCAAAGAAACAGAGTCAATAAAAGAGCTATAATTGTTAAAGAATTATTGTAGAAATCAATCAGAAGTGATTTTGGTAGAATCCCGAGTTCAAGTTTCTCCCAATTTTGTTACAAATTTTTACTGTTTATTGTTTTCTATTTTTAATTAGTTTTTAAAATTCTAAAACGAATCTTTACAAGTCTCAGCGAACGAACACATTTTTACCACTTTTCTGAAACAATCAAGTTTTTAGCGCCGCTGCCGGGAAAAAAATGAATAAACATATGTATTAACAGAAATATGGTTGCAACAATAACAACAACAACAAAGGATTATGCAGCAGTTGTATCAAAGGGATGCAGATTCAGACAACGAGAGAAGGATGACCAACATTATGATACAATTATACACATGGCAGATACCGTGAGTTCCATAACCAAGAGTTGTATTGATAAAAAGATATACGTGGAGATACCGAGAGGAATGGCATCAACAAATGATGCGTGATTATTTTATTATATAAGTGTGTACTCTGATCAATATTTTCAAGTTCGCTTCTGCATGCCACAAACACTTGGTCGTGCGGGTTATTGGAGAGTTTTATTGGGTAAACCCTAAATTCAACTATCAACTTGATGCACTAAACATACAAGGACATAATCCTGAACAAAAGGTCACTGTTGCCCTAAGGATTCTAGGTTATGGTGTGCCTGCGGATGCATGTGATGAGTATATTCGTATGACAAAAACAACATCATACGAAAATCTCATAATGTTTTGAGAAATTATAGTCAACCATTTTGGTCCACGTTATTTATGACAACCAACGCAAGATGATGTCAACCGACTACTAGTTGAAAACAATAGGAGAGGTTTTCCCGGAATGTTAAGTAGCCTTGATTGCATGCATTTGTTGTGGCATGGATGTCCTTATGCTTGGCAAGGTCAGTATAAGGGCCACTACACAAAACCAATTGTTTTTCTAGAAGCGGAGGCTTCTTATGATTGATGGATATTGCATGTTTTTTTGGACTCCCGGGTAAATAACGACATCAATATTTTGCATAAATCGTCTTTGTTTAAAGAACTGAAGTATGGAAATGCTCCAACTGCAAATTTCACCGTCAACAACAATAACTATAACATATGGTATTTTTCTGGCGGATGGAATTTATCCACAGTGGTCAACTTTAGTTCAATCTTACGCTCAGATACCCCAAGCCGACGACCAGTGCGCAAAACAACATTTTAACAGGAAGCAGATAGCGTATATGAAGGATGTAGAACTAGCATTTGGAATTTTGAAGAGGAAGTTTCATATAATTTGTGGACCATATCGTTCGTTTAAGCCAATAAAAATGAATATGGTTATGCTCACATACATCATTTTACATAATATGGTAATCAAGGAGTCCCGACGGGATCCCAGTTGGACAAGTTATCCAGATAAAAATTTGATTTATGTAACTTGACTTAAACAAATATTGAAATTCAAATTAAAGATCAAATTGGTAAAAAACCAACACTGAAATTGGAATTGGAACTAAGGATTAAGTTGAATTTAAAACAATGGATTACATCGAAAATTAAACTAGTTATTACATCCCGAATTTTAAATTAATAACTAAAAAAGTGTAATGACATTATTGCCATCCTCATCTAAGGTGTCCTCCTCCTCATTAGAAGCAACCTCAACTGAGATTGGGAGTTGTTATGCCTTCTGTACTTGAATTTAATCAAATTCATCTTGACAGAGTTTCAGTTGTGCCCAATTCATCTTTGTCATGTCCATTCCCATGATTCCCCTCATGTGTGCATTGAAAATATTATTTTCAAGCCCCATACGACCTTTCTTTATTTTAGCCAGTCTACGACGTTCTATTATTTTAACAATATCGGACTTTTCTTGTTTCTCAAATTTTTTGTGAAAAGTTGACTTCTGAAGTTGATGATTGTGCGTCTTCTTGAGCTGTCATTCTGGTTGTTGTTTTTTTTTTGCTTTTTGTTGCATGGTCCATCATATTTATCTGCATTTCTATTAACATTAAGATTAAAATTATCATGCTGGGATCCGCCTATATTGGGTTGAGGGGTTGAGTTTGTTTCTGGTGAAGAATAAGGAAACCCTTGAGAAACATTTGGCGTCTCATAAAGGGCTTGCTTTGGTACTTTATATCCATCTATTAAATTGGAGTTATATCGGTTCAACTTTCTGAGGATGTGAAACTCGTGCATGTTGTTTTATGTCATTCCTCTCGAGTTTTTCGTTGCTGGAGTTTCAAATTTATAAATTAGTTACAATAACTTGATAAAAGTTTTAAAATCAATTAAACAAATTGAAATCGGTATTACCACATCAATTTCACCTTCACTGCTTGTTTTTTGGCGCTTTATTTGCATCACCATAGCTACCCAATTGTTCATATCTTTGTTGATTGCACAAAAACAATCTGCCAAGCCGGTAGCATCACGTTTATTTATATTCCCAATTTCCTGACTAAATTTTTTTGTGGATATTTTCCAAAAGCGTTGAATGGGCTTGTTGAACACCATTAATAGGATTAAGCTTAAATACTACATAACCTCTGCAAATAGCTTTATGTTCGTCCAAATTATACTTTACACCGCGAGGTTCTCAAAAATAATGATTTTTAACCACGGACTTGTGTATCCGTGGCTATTGCCTACAATTGCCATGCCTAATTGATAGTCGTGGCAACAGATTACTTCATTTCCTGCAGCCTGAAAAGAATTTACTATGAGTCTAGGTTTATTAGTTATGATTACGCCGATTGACCTCTAGTGACGATATAGTGGGTCGTGGGTATTATGGGCTTCGTAGCTGATGTTGTTCAAATTCTAATCCGTAAAATTCTCACAAACTTAAGTCGTGGATGGTAATCGAAAAGGAAACCCACGATTCCACCTGAGAAGAGAAATAACTCACCAGTTCCCCCCTTAACTTTCTTCTTTCCTTTTCTTTCTTTGATGATTATGCATACCAGAAAAAAATCAAATACTTTGAAACTTTCTACAGAGAGAAGACAATCTTCAAGTAAGTAGGGGTTTGTGTAGAGTTCTTCGTACGTATTTTGATTTTCTGAAACTAGGATCTTAAAGTAGTGTTAGTCATTTTGTATAATCAAACCTAATTGAATACCAGTCTTCAATATATTAACACTGGTTAACGGTTTTATCTTCTTTTTTTTAATTTGAACTATTTTATGATGTTGGATCATATTTGGAATACGGAAATCAAATACTTTCCTTCTCTGCAAGACTTCATTAATTTTTAGCTAGGTTGTACTTCCACAAACTAGTAAGAAATTTGATTACTAGTTCCGTTGATTTCCTTGTCCACTTTGAGTTTCTTCAAAATCAAAACTTTGAGTTTTGTTCTAAAATCAGATCTCTTCACAAGGTTTAGATGTTCCGTCCCAAAAGGCCTTCTGTTTTGTAGTGTTAGTTCTATTGTTTATCATATATTTATAAGAAATGCTAGCAAACTACTCGTTGAGAAAGAAGAAGGTGCACTCTGGATCACTTCCGTTTAACGTAGCACCCATGTTCCCTATTTAATCCTCGCTTAGGGTTACGTCTCTAAGATGAGAAGTTGTAACCTGCTCTGTCTTAAAAAGTAGCTTGTTAGCACTCATATTTTTATGATGATTTAGTACTTTATTTAGTTTCTTTGGGACTTAATGAAAGACATTATATGCATTCAGGGATTTTCTTTTCCTACCAGAAGAATGTGCACGTCTGCTTCCATCTCTCCGTCAGCGTAAGAAAGATTGAAGTTTTTATTTACTACAAGACCCTCATGCTAAGAAAATGGTCGGGATTTGGCTCTTTGTCTCTGCTGCTTTGGGTATTTAGTATGGTGATACTTGGTGGGGTTACACGACTGACCCACTCTGCTTTATTTATGACTGATTGGAAATTCACTGGTTGTCCATCTTATATCTGATAAAGAATGGCTGGTTGAATTTGAAAAATGTAAGTAGTCCCCAGAACATAGGCGGTTAGTCTTGCCATTGCCTCTTTTTTCCAATTTAGCATTGCAAATGAAACCTTTGTTTGCACCTGAAACTATTCCCCCCCCCCCCTAAAGAGATCCGTATTTTTGTTTACTTTAACCTTTCGACTATGCATTCGTATGTAGAGTATCTCTTGTCAAAAGGAGCTATATGCACGATAAAAATAAACTAGAATACATATAGATAACCCATAACTGAGTTGTATAATTTCATGATGTCATGCTATGTCAAGTGGAACTAAGAGATTTACTATCTTATGGTTTAACAATCTGCACAGTAAACAAAGGGATGAATACTGAATATTTTAAATTAATATATCGGATGGAATATACTATTGTATGTGGGAAAGCGGTATGGGTATCATTTTTGCTCTCCCATATTAACTGTCCAACTTGGTATGAGACTGTCAAGACTATTTGCAGCTGGTGCGGGGCAGGATTAATTGGCTGGTGGAGGGTTAAAAGTGGTTTAGAGGTAAGAAGCATCATTTGGAGCCGAGTTGATGTGTAATGTAGGTCTTAGCATCTTCTATTTCAAATCTTTTTGTTTACACCGATACACCGGCATTATCGTTTTTATATTAGCTAATCGGTGTTTAGGCATTGAGTGTTATTGTAGAAGTAACAAATTATACATGTCTATGTAGGAACCTACATTCATGATGTACACTTTCTTAAATAATTATTTATGGTTCAAAGAGTTACAAAAGGAAGAAAACTTAGGGAACCTGCAACGTTTATAAGCGTTGCAGAGTATAGTGTGAAATATAAGATGCTGCAGAAAATAGTGGTTTTTTGCTGCTGTAGAATAAGCCACAGTTTCTGCGACAAACTTCTTATGTGGTTTTTTGGTTTTCTTCTTCTTTTTCCTTGTTGATGAAGAACTCGTCTGCAACTTTTTTTTTTTTCGCTTTGTTCTACCCCCAACTCTCGATGTCCCCCAAATTGATCCCACTTGACTTCTTTATATACTACAACATCAAACAACCCCGAATCCTCTTTCAAATCTTTATGAATAATTCTCTTTAAAAGAAAATACTCTCGACCATTATTTTTTTCTCCTTTGATCTGATTTCTTTCTTGAATGATCATATCTTTATTCTGTTTTGATCTTCCTTCTTTTTGTGTCTCTAGCTATATAGAAACTAAATCATACTATATTTCCCGAGATTTTTTTCAAAATCGATATTTTTCCTTCTTGATTTGTTGCGAGAGAGATATTTTGGTTGGTTTGATGTGTTTAAGATGTGTACAACTCCTTTGTAATAAGGCAAGAATATTCTTGTTATAAAACTTTTCCAAAATCTTCTAAATTATGTACACAGTTACACGCAAATAAAGAGAGTAAATTTTCCGCCAATTTCAGTTACAAATTTTGAGAGGTGGGTGCCTTTATCAATTTGTGGGTTCCTTTATCAGTTTTTAGGGTGCTTTCAACACTTTTTAGCCAATTTTTCCACGATTATTTATTCTTCCAAAAATACCTACAAACATAATAGAATGTTAATATTAATACAGAAACTGAGTAATAGCAATATAATATATGATTAAATAAGATACATAAATGTGTCTATCACATACTAAATTAAATTCTGGATTACGCTATCGCTAGTAGAAGTTGTGAGATAAGTGTAATAGTCTAACAACTCTCTACACAAATAGAAGTCGCGAGACCTTGCAGAGGGATTCTGTTGAGCAATTGTGAGTATAGATAACACCAGCAAGTGGACCTTGAGCTAAGAGTTTACTGGGGTCAACCTAAATTCACAAACCCTAAAAAATTTGATTGGGTTACACTTCGAGTGTGCTACTACTTTGTGACCCAGTTGGATAAAATTTGATGTTCGAGCGCTTCGGCGTTCAGTGATACGAGGAGTTTTGGGGATATCACTGCACTAGTTGTTATTCTACGGTTGGTGATGAGTGATTCTAATGAAAGATAAATAAGTATATTGATTCAGTTGACGTTTGGTAACGACGAATGATTCCCTAATCATCTTTTCTTCTTATTATCTTTTGATTAATTATTATTATTTTAATTGTTTTAAACTTACAAACCCCCCTTTTCAGTATTTATTTTAGTTTAACTAATCTAAATAACCTATCAATTACACAACTATTTGTGGGAACGATTTTTACTACCGTTATATTACTAGTTAATTAGTGGGAAATATCCTGAGTAATTTGTTGCACTTACGACGCGCATCAAATTTGGCGCCGCTGACGGATAGCAGTCGCTAATTAATTTGTTATTTGTTTTAGCTTGTTTTAGTAGTTTAGATATTTTCACGTTTTTCTTTAGCGTTTTTCAGGTTTTTAGCTTTTAATAAATTGTTGAAGGTATTCACAACTCGTCAAAAGCGGGAGATAAATTATGAAAATAGGTTATAAGTATCACTTTTCGTTATTTTTGTTTCAGGTTTTAAATTTTTGTTTAGATTTTGTCTTTTATTCTTGTGAATCGTCATGTTTCCATTCGAAAATAACATGTACGATGCACAAGGTCAATAATATAATAATGGTAATCAATATGGTTATCAATCTTAGTCTTATGAGAACTGCCAACCATACCATGAGTATAATCAAAACCAATCATTTGGTTACGACCAATACCTACGCAACCTTATGACTATTCTCATACATGCCAACAACCTTACAACGGGTATGTAAGTGAACAATCACGAGGATGGAAGGATAGTTATACTTCTAATCAGTTGTTTTATAGTAATGTGCAGATGTCAGAGAGTTTAGAACTAAAAACTAATGATAGTGTATCCAGAACCACTCTTATTGCTCATATTTTTGAGTATTCACCCATTCAAAGGGAAGAGATGTGGTCTAGCGACTCTATTATGAGTAATGGTAAAAAACGTATTAACATCAGAAAACTCTCTAAACAACACGATCACCTGGAAGAAGATAGAACATTAGAGGAAACTCTTCAGAAAATTAATAGGGTCATACAAGTGCAATTCCAACACTGTTGGGATAATGAAGATTATGAGGTTGATGAAAATTCTGATGACAATTACGAAGATGAGCAACCTTATGAAATTCCTTGTAATAATGATGAAGTTATTCCAACTTCGGATCATAATAGTGATCATTCACGTATTCAGAAGGAGGAGATTGGGTATGACATATCTATTGTTATAAATGATATAACATACTCGAATGAAGATTTTAGGATCTGCACCGAGGATTTTTTTTGAAGAGGACCTTGTTTCTGATAAAGAGAAGGTGATTGAGAATGAAACCAAATTGATTGAAGTCGTGGAAGACGCAATTGAGATTTTCAAGGACTATGATGATGTTGCGATTTCGATTGAAGTAGAAACTGACGAAGAATGATTTTTAAAGAGTTTGATAGAGAACCATGATATATATGAGATAAATAATTTATTGTATTTCTTTAAGAATGATAAGGATTCCATAATACAAGAGATCCTAAAAGGTTTGTCTAATCTTTTGTACAGTTCTATATCTTTTGATCATCCTCCCCCAATTAAAATAGTTCCCCAAAAAGTTGATAACCCGATTTTGAAGGAACTACCTCACTTAGGATTGGGTATATGTGCTACCAAAATTCTTAAGAATTATTTTACTTCTAACTATACACCACTAGATGTGTTTGATTCTAGCATTGTGAAGGTTCACCGAGAGGAACCCAGATAGGTTCCCTTTTTCTATGTTTTGTATACACTTCCAAGTGTAGAAAAGACTAAGTGTAGGGGAAACTTCCATAAAAATAACATTTTCATAATTTATACCTTATGATAATCATTGTGTGAAGTCGTTATTAGAAATGTAGATTTTTATCTGGGTGGATCTCCAGATATTCAGATTGTTGGTATATGGGCGCTAACAAGAAGGTCAGCCTGAAGACGTTAAACTAAGTATTGAATGGTAGGAAACCCATTAGTTTCGTATTTCTATCTTTTGCTTTTAGTTTTTAGTTTTTCATATCATATTATGATTTCCCATCTTGATTCTACATTGGAGGAGTTGATACATGCATAATTTATACATATTTACCTCCTAATTAATATTTACTAGTACTTGATTTATGTTAATACTATTGTTTTTATGCTTTTATAGAGGATATGCCTAAAACATGAAGCTACAAAATAATACGGCTAATTGAGCCAAATTACTCAAGTTATGAGTTTGTTGTACTACAGACTGAAAAATCTGTTTGTTGCCGGAAAAGTATTGACGCCAGGCTATGGAGTACTGATTGATGGCTGAACGTAAAGTTGTTCCAAACATGCCTGACAAAGGCTGTTGACCAAGTACATCACATGTAGGAAGTGGACGTGACTTGGCGTTAATGAATTAATGGTGCAACTGACGTGAAGGAGAGGAGACATGGTCAGACAATGAATAACTAGAGAGAGAAGAGATTGATGAGGAAAGAATAGTACGGTGATGATCGAAGTAAGTGGGCAGACTTTCTTTAGCTGCTGTGAGGCTAGGATGGTGATTTGAGGCGTTTGGTAGGTGGTTAGGTGGTCTGTTGGGTTGGTTGAAGCTATGGTGATGTTGGCTATGGAAGAGAGGCAGTTAGGCAATTGGTGAGAGCTACACATGAGTACTTATTGGGCTAGAAAATGAATCAGGTTCACGTGATTGTTGTTCAGTTAAGAGAAAAGGACGTTGGCAGTTGTGGGAAAGAAGAAAGACAAGACCTAGCCTAACAAGGAAACTAGGAGAACTTAGGTGCGTCAGGTGGTGAAAAAGACGTGAGATAAGAAAAGTTGGATGTCACGTGGGGGAAGGGATGATAGACTAAAACCTAACTATAAAAGGACGGATGGAGCTTCAGACGAGGGGGTTCGGAGTTTAATTTTCTTTGAGATTTCTTTTAAGAACGGGAGGCAGAGACGAACGCCGCAGACAGGAGAAGAGGGAGAGTTCGTTGGATTTGACGACAACGGTGAACAGTGAAATCTCTTTCTCTCTACTTTTCTATTATTAATTTTTATGGGTTTTAAGAAACCCAATTCCATGTCTTGCTAATTAATTTGTAGCTAGGGTTTAATGTTGAAACCACTTACAGTTTTAGATTAATTAAATAAAATATTTTATGCATACCATTATAATTTGAATAGATTAATTCCATGATTTTGATTTACTGAATTTCATTAAACAATTGTGACATCTTTTGATGGTACATGCTTGGCCTAGGTTTTTGATGTTCCATGCTTCTGGTATACAGTTGTTATTTTGAAAATCTACTTGTTACAAATATATTTGCCTACTTATTTGATATTTCATGCTTGGGTTAAATCCTTTGATGGGGTATGCTTAGAATAGTCAGGTATTATTTGTGGACCTATAATTAGTTTCGTACAATTTTCTCACTAACACAATTTTATGGTGTATGCTTGAGACTAGGGCTTTTTGATGCACCATGTTTAGGGCGTCCCAGTGATATTTGCGACTCTAAATATTCATGAATTATGTTTCACTTCAGTAATTAATTAGAAATAGTGGTGGATACTGAAAAACCCTGGTTACTGACTCTCTCTGCTTAATTATTTTATTAGTTTAGTTTGTTTTATTATTTTATCTATAAACCTAAAAATCCATAAATATTATTTCTGGTTAGTTGATTAGAGATATTGATTGCAGTATTGTCCCGCTCTCTGTGGGTTCGACCCGTACTTGCCGTTGTCTACTTGTTAGACGTCGTGCGATTGCGGTTATTTATATAGGGTAATCCCAAATCCCATCAATTTTTGGCGCCGCTGCCGGGGAGCGGTTGTGGAATATTGTAATTAGTATTTTTAGTTTTCTAATCGTAGCTTAGGTTTTATTTTTATTTTGTATATATTTTATTTTATTTTTAGGATTTTAGTTCTTTTTTACTAGTTTGGTGTTTTAGAATTTTATTGCAGGTACATTTTGGGTTGCTCCTGGTCGTCTAGCTCAACAAAATTCGTCTACTGCAAAATATCCATGGGTTTCTGGCTTGTGAGTTATATATTGAACGATTTTGACAGGTTGGACGCTCATTACCCTAAATTGTGAATGTTGGTACGAGGTACTAGTACTGCTTTTCGAAGTGGGAAAAATACTTAGTTGAGTTCTTTGAACTCTTCCGTTCCAATTATAAGGGTAGGAGCAATTATTTATTTTATTTTTATTTTATTTTGTATATATGGAGTCTGTTTGCATAATTGATTCTAGCACCAACAGTATTAGTGACCCGTTAGAGGCCTGCTTGGCCCATTTTGGAGCCTACTACAATGAGGATACGCATTTAGAAGAAGTTAATGCGTTGTTAGATTCTGTACCCGTTTTGGATTATGGAAAATGGCAACATAAACCTGGTAATGATGTATGTGTTAATTCCGATGAAACTTTATTTAATTTTAACGACTTAGAATTTGTTTCTAAACCCCTAGACTTTCAAAAGTTACCTAATTTAGGGTTAGAATTATGTGCTTCAAAAGTTTTGTTGGATCACTTTGCATCCAAATACCCAGAGGACTTGCCTATTCCTGACATTGTGCATGAACCAATCAATGCTTCCCCAATATTATCCCCATATTTTATTCTTTACGCACTTCCGAATGTAGTGAAAACTTGGTTTGGGGGTAATCCCTTCTTTTTGATAGTTTCAGTGTCACCGTGTCACCATGATATAATTGTGAAACTGTCATTTGCATATATTGTATTTTGGGTTGATCCCCAAATTTTTCAGGTTATTAGTGTACGTGGATTTTATCTGTATATATCCAGTAGGTAGATTTTTATTTTCTAGTTTTTATTTTTTAGGATTTTTGTTTATTTTTATTTTTGGTGTTCTTTGTTATTACTATCGTTTGATGTGTGTGACAGAGAACATTGCTTTTCTTCGTCAATCAGGTGAGACGTTTCAATCCCTTCTCTTTAATTTACATTTGTTTCTTTTATTTATATATATTGCATACCATTCTAGGTTGCACGGTTTGAAACATTGAGGACAATGTTAAATTTAGGTTTGGGGGTAGAGTTTCCGAAAATTGATGCCAATAAAAAAAACTCAGAAATTTAGAAACTTGTGAATGATTCAGGATGACACTAACCATTCTAGGTAGATGGAAACATAGCTCTTATCTATAGGAATTGGTGTGCCCATCTAAATGGTCTATTCATCTCTGAATGCACTCAGCTGTTAGAAATAACATGATAATCATTGAACAAACATATCTCGGAATCATCATAATCATATCACTTTCTATTTTTATTTTTGCAATTTTATGTTTCTCTAAGTGATTTGGTGGGGCCCAGTATCAAATTGTTATCGCCGCCAGGATGAAATAGATTGTTGAGTTCAAGCTCATTTTTAATTCTTATTCAAAAAAAAAATGATACTTTGATAGCAATATGTGTGTGTTTCCCCTGTCTCCGTCGCCTAAGCAAGCGTGGAATGCAGGATCCATGGGAACTATCATGTAGTCATATAAAAAAATGAATCAGAAAATGGTTGATTTCCTTTCGTAGAGACCATTAGAGAAAATGTTTTCAAATGAATCAGAAAAAATGAGTTTTTAAAATAAAATTCGTTTTTTTTTTCATTCCTACCATTCAACGTGTGCAGGATTTCTATCTTGATTCCTGCCTGCACACATGAGAATCATAAAATGCGTCTTCTTAGTGTCAATTTCATAAAACCCTATTGGTGAGGCAGAAGTCGAGGCGGAATGCTTATTCCATCGCTCTCGAAGCTAGATTTTTTTATATGGTTGGTTTTCTCCTAACTCAAAGTTAAGCATGAGAATAATGTCCTCTGTCATTTCTAACTTCTTATTATTAGTGTGTAGAAATTTTATGTCCTCATAGCTCTTTTGATGCTTGTGACTCTGAAGTTTGAGTAGGTTTTGTGGGTATACCTCTTGTAAACCCCCACGAGACTATAACTCGTCCATTAAGGACACCTAGGGGTTTAAATGCAGTGTACGCGTATACTCAACGAAAGGGAGTTGTATTTTAGTTTAGTTTAGCTTATATTAGTTTAGGATATATAGTTTGCTCGAGGACTAGCAAAAGCTAAGTGTGGGGGAATTTGATAAGTGGATATTTTACATATTTTTAGAGTATCAATTTTATGCTAGTATTTGCTAGGTTTCTTGTGAATTAGTGCATATTACGTTTGTTTTTGTTTATTTATCTTTTAAGTGAAATCATCCAAAAGAAGTGAAGAAAGGCCAAAGATCAGGTGGAACTTGTTCAAATCCAGGATTTCTTATCATCAACTTGTAAAGAACGAAAAGACGAAGCCAACTGTGAAATACTGAAGTTATTCCGACTTCGTGTGAGAAAGTTATGGGAAAACGAGAAGTTAGGCTTGTCGGTTATCCAAACTGACGGTTTAACGAAGTATATCTCAGAAATACTAAAGGAAGACACATTTCTGTTAAGGGGCATCTAATACTAACAGCACCAGCTGCTTTAGACTCGTTTATAAAGACACCAGTTCAATTGCTCAGGGCACCCATGGTTTGTACCAACACTCTTATATTATTCGCGACCAGTTCAGTGAAGAACATTAAGCTGCTGCAATCGGCCATGGAGGTCAGGGTTGTGAGCATTCGAGAGAACTGTAGAATAATTCAGGGAAGAAGAAATGAACTCGAGTTGAGATGGAGCTCGAGAGTAGAAGACAATGGACGTGAAGATGAAGTTTCTAATGCAGCAGTGAGGCTCGATGATGTTGGCTGTTGAAGATTGTGATCATGATGATCGGTGATGGTGGAGCAAAACTTATGCATGGCAGGAGAGATGGGGTCAGTGGATTCGAAGCTTCCATTAATGGTGTTGATGGAGCAGAGTTGAGAAGTTGTTAAAAATCGAGCTGGGGTGATTAATTAATGGCAGTAACGGAGTCTGTGATGCTGTAGTTCGAGATGGCTGAGATTAGGGTGATTTAAGGTAATTGACGTGAGAGCAATTATCGGAAGTGAAGTTTATGATGGTTAGTATTGCCGATATGGTCGATGGAGTTACTGATGCATAGATGATTGGTGTCTCGAATGGTGATGATTGAAATCAGGTTATGGAGCTGTGATCGAATACAGAGATGAAGATGGAGTTACTATCAAGTGTTGCTGCCATTTATGCTGTTATGAGTGATGGTTTCGGTGATTCTTGCCAGCAACAGAGAGGTGATGGGATCGATCGAGTAATGGCAGTGACAGTTCGAATAGATAGTTGGCTGTGAGAAGTGACGGAGTTTGGTGGACTTCGAGCAGACAAAGGAGATGAATTTGGTTTGGAGGCAGTTTATGGTTGCAGCCGAGAATTATGATGACGGCAGAGTTTCTGTTGGATTAGGAGAATTGGTCGCAAGCAATTAGAGATTTGGACATGTTTCAAAACGAGAAAACAGGTTGCTGCCGTTGATATTAAGAGAGTTTGAAAGAGAAAAATTAGGGAGGAGGTCGGTGTTGTTGTGAGCTGAATTTCGAAACACTTTGCTGCCGTTGAAATAATAGATGAATGAGTGAGAGTAGGCGGTGTTTAAGAGTTTGATACGAACAAGAAAATATAGGTACTTACCCTACTCGATTTTACAGGATCTAGGGATTTTTGAAAGCTATAAAAGGATGTCTAAAATCTACAGCAAAGAGGACCTCCTGACGCCTGTTTCATCTTCAACAGAGACGATCCTCTCCAAAATCACCTACATCCTTCACGTCAACCTCCATCCAATACCAGGTCCTCTACACCAGCTCAACCCATGTCCACAGCAATTACAGCAACGCCACCTACATAAGAAGAGGAGCAAGCTGGACTTTTTGCTGTTGGGTTTGATTTTATTTCTAGTGTTATATTTTATTCGTCACACTAATCAATCCTACGGTCAAACCCACAGCTAACGTGGTTGACCGTGGTGGGCTACAAAATTTTTAAATCCTTTCGTTCTTTTTTATACCTCTTTTCGTGTTTGTTATAGGCTACAAAATTTTTAAATCCTTTCGTTTTTTTTTATACCTCTTTTCGTGTTTGTCATAGACTCGTTTCCTAATTCAATAACTGCAGTTTCAAGCAACCGCTAAAAGATTAGTGAAGCCATGAGGATTGTCTGCCCAGTCATTGCTCTTGTTGTCCTTGTTCTCTTTATACTCAATTTTTTATTTAAATGCTTTTTTTATACAACAGCAACAACACTAATCATGAAACTTCTGCTTTAAGATAACATCTGATCGAGAATTACATGACTTTGCTCGTGTTACGACAATAGATAGGCCCGAATCCAGGACGCGTAACACCTCTTGTCATCCTCAAATGGTTATTCATCTATAAAAAATGATTCCAGTTCTTATTTATTCATCGTCACTATCACATGCTAATGGTTCTTCTACCGTTTCAGATAATAATAGCAATCGTGATGAGAGTTTTTCAATTGTCAATATGTCTAATGGTGAGACAGTTAGGGTGTTACCAAAGTGTAAACACATTTTTCATAAGGAGTGTATCGATGAATGGTTGCCGTTTCGATCGCTTTATTGTTTGATTTGTAGAGCTCCAGTTATCGAGTTAAGCATCTATGAACGGAGGGGCGCTATTAACCGCACAAACAGGGATAACAGAAGACTTTAAGAACAGAAAAGTAAAGAGAAAGAGATGAAAATTTCTTATTAATATGCATTTACTGATTTACCTAAACTTAAGTCTCTATTATGGGTCAGTTAAAAATAAAAAACCATAAAACCCAAAAAAATCAATCTATGTCAACGGTGGGTTTGACCGTCGGATTGACTAGTGGGACGAATAAAATTGTTGATTTTTGTTTATTTGTCATAAATATTATGTGTAGCTAAATTTATTTGATTACAGATGATTTTAATGTCCTGGGCGTAAAACTTTATTACTTATCAATCCATTTGGTGTTTAATTATTTATCAATTTTATGCTAGTATTTACTAGGTTTCTTGTGAATTAGTGCATATTACAATTGTCTTTATTATATAACGTTTACGAGGAATTCTTATATTGTTTGGGATGCATACTAAATTAATTTCTAGATTATTCTATTGCTAGTAGAAGTTGTGAGATGAGTGTAATAGTCTAACAACTCTCTACACAGGTAGAAATCGTGAGATCTTGCAAAGGGATTCCGTGGAACAATTGCAAGTAAATATAACACCAGCAAGTGGACCTTGAGCTAAGATTTAACTACTGGGATTAACCTAAATTCACAAACCCAAAGCATTTGATTGGGTTACACCTTAAGTGCGCTACTACTTGGGGGCTCAGTTGGATAGAATCTGATGTTTGCACGCTTCGGCATTCAGTGATACAAGGAGTTTTGGGGATATCACTGCACTAGTTGTTGTTTTACGGTTGGTGATGAGTGATTATAACTAAAATAGATAAGTATACTGATTAAGTTAACGTTTGGTAACATCGAATGATTCTTTAATCATCTTTTCTTCTTATTATCTTTTATGAATTATTATTCTTTTTAATTGTTTTAAACATACAAACCCCCCTTTTCAGTATTTATTTAAGTTTAGCTAAACTAAATAACCTATCAATTACACAACTCTTTGTGGGAACGATCCTTACTACTGCTATATTACTAGTTAGTTAGTGAGAAATATCTTGAGTAATTTGTTGCATTTACGACACCCATCAACCCTCAGATTTGAGGGTTTGCCAATCCATTTTATGTGTTTGTTATATCCATTGTGGACACAAAATTGCCATTTCGATCAATTTGTTATACCCACTGGAGTTGCTCTAAATAGGGGAGCCAAACTTTGCTAAGTGTGTGATTTGGAGTTTCGAGTTACAATAAAACTTCCATAAATTAATAGCCGTGGGACCAATCGAGTTAAAATTTAGCTTATGCAAGCCTAATTGGGACCAGAAAATTTTATTATCTTAACAAAGTTATTAATTTATCGCAGATTAATTAATCGAAGTTCTACTGTAGTTAAATCACACGTCATCTTCTTAGAGCTTCTCCAATGAAATGTGTGTGAAGAAAAAAATCTTAATCCATATAGAATATACATCTATTTAATGTTACTCCAACCTTAACTCTATAACTAATATTAAGATGACATAGCTTTGGTTTGGAAAGACATCACATAGAGACTTCCCATCTTAGTTACTATTTTATTATTGAAATTATTTAAATATAAAAATTGAGAATATATATACCATTAAATGAATGACATATAAGTATATTAAAGTTACAAGAATTTATAGGTTGAAGATTAAAATTTTATACTCCTTATATTTATGAATTTATTCCTAAATCTTATAAATAAATGATATCTTCAAGATAGTGACACATATGAAATAACCACAACCATCATAGAAGCTTTTAGATAATTTTGTGCACCTCAGTAAAGTGTTAATTTGAAATTTTTATTTGGTACTAACTTGTTGTTAGAGCTATTTTGACTTTTGTTTTTCATATTTCCGTTTTATGTTTTTCGATACTTTAAGAAACTGTTATTTTCTCTATTAATCTGTCTTTACCTTTCGGTATATAAAAGGATTGTTTGTTATGCTTGGTAAAAAAAAATCCAAAACAAAAAGTAAAATCAAAATTAATAAAAATGATAGTAGTAACACTTTTACTAAAACGGAGGCAGTACAATTGATTTTATCATAGTATCGGAGGGAGTTTCTTCTCACTAGTTTTGAAGCTCCACCTTCATCAATTTCTTTTTCAATTTAATTTCTAGGTTAAATCTCAATTCAAATCAACAATGGTTTATTCTTCTAATAAATCTTATGATTCCTCATAATATGATGCTATCATTCATATTCCCTTTAACTTCAAACCGCCATCCAAGCTTACATCCACGAATTACTCGATGTGGAAATCTCAAGATACTTATCTTATTCGTAGTTACAACTTATTCAGATTTGTTGGTGGTTCATTTCTTGCACTTGAAAAGCTCATCCATACAATTACGCGAATTCGATCTACACCGACTACATCTGATGAGACAGATTTACCTTCTTTTGATCTTGTTCCTAATTAATCCATCTTTATTTCTTGGATAAATCAAGATCAAACGATCTTATCTTGGTTATTAATAATGAGGAGTGTAATGTACAAGTTCTAGGATGTAAATCTTCGTATGATGTTTGGAAGACCCTACAAAGATATTAAAATGCTTCTTCTCGGTCTCGATTGATGCATTTGAAGACCGCACAATCTAAAGAAAGGTCCTGAATTTATGCAAGTTTACTTCAATAAAGCCAGATCCATCTCTCATAAACTAGCTCAAATTAATCGGGTAGTTTCTGATGAGATCTTGTATTCCATCTTCTTCATGTATTACCTACACAGTATAATTCATTCAAAATATATGTTAACACTCAAGTATCGAAGAATTTTGAAAAAATCTATAGTGTTGATTTGCTCGGTTTACTTCTATCTGAAGAATCGAGAATCAAGAGTGAATCAAATCCGGATTTGGCAACTACTTCAACAAATTTCTCTTATCAACAACAAACTTTTGGTTCTTCTTTTTCTCATTCATCTGGTTACTCTCAAGGTACTATGTTTCAGTCTCCTTCTAATTTTCATTCTGATTGGAGTAATCAATCTAGAGGTCGTGTTGGTTATAATTGTGGTGCTTATAGAGGAGGTCATAATAATTTCGCGATGGATTTAGAGGCGGTATATTTGATCCTGGTGGTAGATTTTCTTCATCTAATTTTCACCCTCCACCATCAGTGAGCTACCGTTACTACATTGAATGTCATATTTATCGTAAACCTGGTCACTCTGCTGCTGAGTGTAGATGTAGGTTTACTAGGAATGATGGTTCAGTTCAGGCACATCACACTTGTGTCGAAGACTCTTGTCATGATTGTTGGTTCCCTGAGCCTGAAGCTTATGCTATCTACAACAATGACATTGGTGCGTCTCCTTCCAACAGTTAGATTCCTGATTCTGGAGCTACTCACCATATCACTCATGATCGTTCATATCTGAATCTGCATTCACCTTATGAGGGATCAGACCAAGTTCGTGTTGGCAATGAATCAGGTTTGTCTATAGCTAACATTGGATCTTCTAATTTTAATTCTTTATATACTAGATTAAATTTATCCAATATTTTGCATGTACCAGCTATAACCAAAAACTTAGTATCCATTCTACAATTTACTGGGGATAATCATAGGTACTTTGAATTTCATCCCTATCATTTTGTTATCAAGAACATTGACACCCGTAAAGAACTACTCAAATGAGGAGTCAAAAATGGTTTATGTGACATTCAATTTGAACCTAGCTAGTGGTGTTTCACAAGCTTTAACTGCTACAACTACTAGTGACTGGCATTCTAGATTAGGTCATCCTGCTTATAAGACTTTGAAACATGTTCTTTTTATGGCTGATTCTTCTATTTTCTCACATTTGAACCCATCTGTTTGTCATAATTATATGGTGTCTAAATCACATGCTCTACCAATTTTTTCGTCTCATACTGATATTCATGGGCCTTTGGATCTCATTCATTAGGATTTATGGGTTTCTTCTGTGTGTGCACTCAATGAATATACGAACTATGTTACATTCATTGACTCTTATAGTAGATTCACTTGGTTGTAGCCCCTAACTTACAAGTCTGAAGTATTCCACACTTTCTTAAAGTTTCAATTAAGTGGAAAACTTGTTTGGTATGAAAATAAAATACTTACAGTCATATTGGGGTGGTGAATATCGCATATTTCTTTCCATTTTGCTTCTTGTGATACTGGTCATCGTGTTTCATGTCCACACACCCATGAAAAAAATGGTAAAGCTGAACGAAAGCACAGACATGTAGTTGACACAAGCCTAGCACTCTTGCACCATGCTTTTTTACCTCTCAGATATTGGTCACATGCTTTTGAAACTGACAACTTCTTAGTTACAATTTTCTAAAGGTATTTGGATGCTCATGTTATCCATGTTTAAGACCTTACAACCCTCACAAGTTGCATAATAGGTCAGTCAAATGCATATTTTTTGGGTACAGTCTCATGCATATATAGAGGTTATCATTGTTTGAATCCCCAGACCAACAGAACTATAGTGTCTAGAAATGTGCTCTTTGTTGAATTTGAGTTTCCTTATTCCATCATGGTTTCTTCAACTTCTCATTCTCTACAAGTACATACCTCATACTGTAGTTGTTTCAGATCAGTTATCTAATGCAGTTATTGTTCCTTCTCTATCTGACTTTTCATCACCTCTTTCTTCACCATTACCTTCATCCTTACCATAATCTCATTCTTCATCTTTACATGCCTCTATTTCCCCACCAACTGACTCTAGTGTTTCTGATTCATCTCGAATTGTCACTAGATATGTACATGGCATTGTTAAACCAAAGATTTACACTACTAGAACTAGTGATTCTTCGGATGAGTTTCTGGCTCCAACTTCTTTTACTAGTGCAAACAAGAATCATATCTAGAGGATAACTATGACCGAGGAGTACAACGCTTTAATGCAAAACAATACTTGGATTAAGGTTCCTCCTGATACATCCAAAAATTTCGTGGGCTGCAAATGGATATTCATAGTCAAAACTAAAGCAAATGGCTCTGTTGAAAGGAACAAGGCACGTCTTGTTGTGAAATGTTATAGTCAAGTTCAAGTCTTGGACTATCAGGATACGTTTAGTCCGGTTATCAAACCTACTACCATTAGAATTATGTTGTCTATAGCTTTGTACAAAGGTTGGGGAATTCGACTATTAGATGTTAAGAATGTGTTTTTACATGTGAACTTGTCTGAGAACGTTTATATGATTCAGTCGTCGGGCTTTGTCGATCCAGATTGCCCTGATTATGTATGTAAATTACAAAAGTCCCTCTATGGCTTAAAGCAAGCCCCTAGAGTATGGTTCTTTAGATTAAGTAATTTTCTTCTTCATCTGGGATTCCAAGCTTCTAAGATTGACACCTCATTATTTTCAGAGTTACTTCGACTGAGGCATTGTATGTACTCATTTGTATTGATGACATTCTTGTTTCTGGTTGTTGAAGTACTTCTATTGACACTCTTATTACTTTTCTGAGTAATGAATTTGCTATTAAAAATCTAGGTGTCTTGTCTCATTTCTTGGGAATTGAAGCTTCTACAATATATTTGTTACTTTGCTCAAGAGGTCCAAAATGGAGTTAGCTAAGACAGTTTCTACTCTTATGGCTTGTACTTCTGTAAATCATGTGCCTAATTTGACATTGTTTTCTGATCCTGCTCTTTATAGAAGTATAGTAGGTGTTTTACAATATGCAACCATTACAAGATCTGACATCTCCTTTTCTGTGAATAAGGCATGACAAAAAATGCAGTCTCCCATGGAGGATAATTGGTCTGATGTCAAATGCATACTAAGGTATCTTTCTTGGACATTGGACCTTGGATTGCAGTTCAAGGGGGCTTCTTTTTTGCAATTGTATGCTTTTTGTGATGCTGATTGTGCAGGTTGCTATATTGACAGGCGTTCTACTGCTGGTTTGACCATTTTTTTGGGTCCAAATCTTATCTCTTGGTTCTTTAGAAAATAAAATAATGTGTTTAGATATAGTACTGAAGCGGAATACAGGGCTATTACAGATACTACTTCTGAAATTCTTTGGGTCCAGTCTTTACTTACTAAAATTGGATTTCCATCTTTAACTCCTCCTAAACTTTGGGTGATAACATTGGAGCAGCTAACCTCACTCGAAATCCAACTTTTTATCAGCGTGTGAAACACATTGAGATTGCTTTTTATTTTGTTAGGGAATTGGTGGCAACTAAGAAGCTTTTGGTGCTTTATATTGCCCCTGAGGATCAAATTGCGGATGCGATGACTAAGTCTCTTTTATCCTTGCGTTTCACAACTTTAAGGACCAAGCTCAGTGTCTTCACTTCTTGATGCAGATCGGAAGCTAAATAAAAGAAAGAAAAGAGAGGTTTTGTTCAGACTTCAAATATTCCTAGGAATATCGACTATGAACAACGATAATTATTTAGACTTCGGTTTCCCGACTATAAACAATAATCGATTAAACTTGAACAAGTTTAAGAAATTAATTATTATTAATCAAATTCAACTGTCTAAAATAATACATGGAGGACTCTTTTATAGACTTGGGAAAAACCCTAACTTGCTAGTCAAGAAAGGATGAAAAAACCCCTAAACCGACTCAAACTCTAATTTTCGTTTTTGGAGCTCTTTGTATAGATAACTCCTACTAAACAAACCCTAAACTTATCAAAAACCTATAAACTTGTTTCCCAAGGTATCTACTACCTTTAGGCAACTTTCCTAACTTATTAAAACTCTTAAAATAAACTTCTAGACTCTTCTAAAATTACCCTAAATAATAAATCCGAAAATTAATTATTTTTTTACTAAAAATAACACTAATAAAATATAAATAATAATAATAAAATAATAAATTTATTTTCCATAAATCTCCCTCCATCACTTCTGCTGCGACTCTGACCTTGAGGGGGGCTGTTAGAGCTAGTGTAACAGAAGTTACATCCTGACTTTTGTTTTTCGTATTTCCATTTTATGTTTCTGATATTTTAAGAAATTGTTATTTTCTCTATTAGTGTGTGTTTACCTTTCAAGCATGTAAAAGGACTGTAAGAGTTGTTATGTTTAACAAGAAAAAATAACTGAAACAAGAAGTATACTCAAAATTAACAAGTACCATTGATTCTGTCACTTGTTAACGATTGATTCTATTATCACGCGTGCTTAGGACCTTATTTTTCGTTATAGAGTTATACTAAAATTAAATCAAATGATGATATTGCAATGTCACATGAAAACTCGATAGGGAGTATACCCAGCTTAAACTCGGTCTCTGGCAATTAGTGTTAGCAAGTTGTTGACTTTTAGGCATGTCACCCACATAAGAAAAAATTAATTTTACCTAATGATAGTGAATGATATTTAATTTTGTGCACACTCTTTTGAAGGGTGTTGATTCGATGATTTTATTTAATTAGTTAAGTATTTAATGACTAAATATATTTGTTTGTATTATTATAAAATAGTATATATATTAATCGTACAGGCCGCTTCATAGTTATAATGCCGGATTCATTAAGGAAATCCAGCTGGTTTATTATGGAAGCTCATTTTATGTTTATTAAAGAAATATGCGGGGCTTATTAGAGAAGCCTAGTTGGTTCATTGTAGAAGCCTATCTTTGTTGAGCTTATTGAGAAAGCCTATTTTTGAGATAAATACAAATTCCGAGAAGATAAATAAGAATCTTCCAGGATAGACTTGAATTCTGAGGAGATAGATATGAATCTTCTGGGATATATCCAAATCCCGAGAAGATAAATAAGAATCTTCCAGGATAGATTTGAATTCTGAGGAGATAGATATGAATCTTCTGGGATATACCCAAATCCCTAGAAAATAAATAAGAATCTTCCAGGATAGATTTGAATCCTGAGGAGATAGATATGAATCTTTTAGGATAGACCTAAATCTTGAGAAATAGATATGAATCTTTCAGGATAGACCTAAATCTTAAGAAGATATATACGGATCTTCTAGGATAGATTTTAATCTTGAGAAGATATTTTAGAATCTTTTCAAGATAAATACAGAATATACAAAAGATAAACATAGATCTTCTGGGATAATACAAATTTTAAAGGATAAGTACAAATACAGGTGGTTATTTAGGATAACTGATAGGATTATGGAATACCCTATTTATAATAACCGCAATCGCACGACGCCTAACTAGTAGACATCGGCAAATACGGGTCGAACCCACAAGGAGCGTGGACAATACTGCAATCAATATCTCTAGTCAACTAATCAAGAACAATATTTTTGGATTTTTAGAATTATGAATGAGATAATAAAACAAACTAAACTAATAAAACAACTAAACAGAGAGAGTCGGTAACTAGGGTTTTTAGTGTCCACCATTATTTTTATTTAATTACTGAAGTGAAACATAACACTCCTGAATATTTATCTATTGTTCGTTCTATCGACATCACCTATTGTATATATTAGAGTCGCAAATATCACTGGGACACCCTAAGCATGGCGCATCAAAAACTCTAAGTCTCAGCATACACCATCAAATTGCGTTAGCGAGAAAATTATATGAAACTAATTATAGGTTCACAAATAATACCCGGCTATTTTAAAGCATACCTCATCAAAGGATTTAACCCAAGCATGAAATATTGAATAAGTAGACAAATATATTTGCAATCCTATTAATTATGCGCAAATGTTACTGTATTGTACAGAACCGGTGAAGCAACAACTAATTTTATCATTAATTCAATAAACAAAATCATGGAACTAATCTATCCAAATCATAATAGTCTGTACCAAACAATTCAATTCAAAATAGCATATTACTCAGAGTGGTTTCAAACATAAAACCCTAGTTACAAATCAATTAGCATATCGCAATGGATTTCTCAAAACCCATTCAAAATAATTAATAAAAATAGAGAGAAAAGATTAAACCCTTATTTATGCCCTTTCAACTTCAGTGGTTCTGTCTTTTTCTTCCTTTTCGAAATCTACTCCAGAAGATAACTCTACATCACAACTTTTTATCTCTGTCTGCCTACGCATGTTGACAACCTTGCTTTCTATTTTTTCTCTCCGTTCCAGCCGACAATCCACATCCAAACTCAGTAGACCTCCCACCCTTTGCCGCCAACCCAGAAAAACTCTTACTTTACAGTCCGAACAGAAAACTCCACCACCGTCCAACTACTCTAACCGAATTGTCCCCCTTTCTCCACCTGCCTCACTCTGACACCCTTGTCTCCTTTGTCTCTCACAGCCGTCAACCCTTCACACCTCCTCTTTCTCCTCGGTTCTCTCCCCCTCTTTGATCTCTTTTTTATCCTCCCTTTTATACTTCTCTTTGTCTATACCCCACCATCCATGTTACCTCACAAAATTCAGAAAACCCACCAACCTCTTTTCAATCTCACGTCCCACCAGCTCACTTTTTGTACCTCTGACTCATGTCAACCAAAACCCATGAACCCACTTTCTTCTTTACTTTCTTTATTTCACCCTCTCAACTCTTTCTCTCTCAACAATTCAACCGGACCCAACAACACCTTACTCTGTCGGTTGTCTACTTCCTTTTTCGTCAACTACACCAGCTAACCGAACCAACAGTTAAATCACACCAGGTTACGTCTCCATTTCAGCCCATTTTAACCGTGCTTAGCTCGTAACTCGGATTTTATGTGAACCACCCATTAAAGCAATAAAATGGTAAAACTGGTACAATTATAAATATTAGAAAATATAAATTAGGTGGTAAATATGTATGAATTACGTCCGTATCAATAACTACAAACCTAAGTGGTTATTTGGGATAACTACAACTAAATTTGATTTTTGCCTATAAATAGGGGTTGAAATCCAACTCAAAAGTACACAATTTCCATTCATTTTCTCCACAATACACCTTCTCAGAGCTCTCTTTGAATTTAGCATCAGAGTGACTTTGCAGGTACCCCTTACTTTTCAACATCAACCCAGATTCATTAGAAGTCTCAATTAACAACAATTTTTGATGGAATCAAATCAACGGCTGGAGATCGATCATCTACAGTTTCTGATGGAATTAAATCAACGTATGTGATTTAATCCATTAACACACATATTGAAGAGTGTTGAGGTAATTAATTTTGCACCAACAACATTATTGCACGCACTGAGAATTCAGTCCCTCGTTACGTAACTACCAAAATGAATGAATTTTAAATATCACCTAACTATTGAAACTTCAACTCCATAATCATCATGACATAAACTTAAGCATGATCAGAAAGATATCTTATGATGAAATCATACTTTACCCAAGTATTAACATACTCCGCAACACATATAAACCAATCATAATCATTTTATAAACAATATTATAAATACCTTATGCAGCACCAAACTTGATATGCAAATTCAACACTAACATGAACTAATTTAGTAGAAGAAATAGGTAGACAAGTTATTAGGATTGACTTGGACTTCTACTTTTATTTCCTCATACTAGAATTGATGGCTAAAACTGATTTTCTTTAAATTACATGAGGCTAGAAGATAGTCCTTGCCATGTTTTCCACGTGTCTCTCTAAACATTCCATCATGAGTTGGAGAGACACCTCATGGCTACATGGGACAACTCACAATTTACCTTTACCATATGTAACATTAACCTTAAGCTAGTCTTTAGTGCATGATTAAACCATAAATATACCTTATTGCAAATTACTACTAATCCGACTTAACTTAATATAACCAAAGGTTTATCTTTATACTAATGGAGATTTGTTGCTCAAAACATAAAATACGTTGAGATCTCATACTTGTTTAAGCAACAAAACTATTATGCCAATGGCACACTCAAATCAAATAGTATGCTAGTTTTCGACTATAGAGATCCACACCCCTGCTTTTAAGAGACACATGGACCATTTCTACAGTTAGAAAACTAGGTGACTCATTATTCTCAAACAAACAACTCTAATTGGCTTACACCTTATGCCAAATAACAAACTGCACTTATGTTCTAAATAGAAAACATAAACCTAGCCATAAAATCAACCATAACTATTATCTCAACTTTAGGTCCTTTATGATTTCAATCAGAAATCATTTATGCCCATTTAGTCGGAAATTGAACATTATATTCAATTTCCAATTATGAATGCATTAATTAAGGTAAAATTTATGATTGATCATTTAACCCAACTTATCTTTAATACACATGGGACTAAATATTGTAGGGTATTTTTTGTATGATCTGATAAAATGACATCCTTATCCACTTGTCTTTAATATAGCACCATGTTCAACATGGGCATCAAACCAAGTACTTTAGGATGTTTCCTTATGATATCGAACAAAAATCCTTACTGTACGTCTCATACAAGAAACTACTTTATGATCCAAAGAGGTATCTATATAAGCATATACACACTACAAGAATAAGTGTGCAAACATGATGATAAACAAGCAACAAATATCATAATCCCACCGTTTTTCCGATTTTACCACAAGTCACAACAAGCATGCTTATAATCACTTATACAACTGTAGGCACCTAAAAATGGGTAAAGTATATTGAAGTGAGTTTTATGGTTAGTGTGAGTTACAAAAGGTTGATGACAAACATTTATCGCCTAACCAAGATAATAGTCGTTCGAAGACTGTTTTGGTCATTGGAGGAAGCAGGATTGGTCCCATGAAGGTAAGCACAAAAAGAGGGATCAGAGTTCTTAGTTGCAGAAACAAACTTTAAGAGAGAGTAGCCATAACTAATGTTATTCCGATTAGAATGACCGATTGATGACCTATTTATAGTTGCAGAACTCTTGATCTCAATTCGACAGGATAAGGATAAGGAATACGATAAGCACCTCATCATGATCATATGAATAACTAAGGATAAATCGCTGACTTGAGTCTATCCTCCAGGAATAACAGAGTGATGCCTGGTAATCCCTTGATTTTCATGACCTCCAAGAGTGATTGTTCTCTTTTTGTATCAGTACAGATGAATACTCACATGTGTTATGGACCGCCATATCAAAACCCTAAAGATATCCCCACATTTGTGTGACTGAGTCAGCTTGCGTATGTAATGTGTTGACATGGTAGCAATATTTTCCACAGTCGACGTTGACTGAGTGAGAGTGTTCCCTAATTTGTGCGATATGACTAGTCTGAGTCATGCGGAGAGTATGAAATAATATAATATAACATACGGATCGTGTGTGAGACACTAAAAGAGCTGAGGTTAGCATCAACCTTGTGTGGATGACCATGCATGGCTAGTAGCGCTGAACTCTCCCTTGTGAGTACCCTTAATGAGCATCAACCTAGAACTTTTTTTTTTGAAGGAACATGAACAAATGCTTCCAATTTCATGTATTATGTACGAATGCATATATCAATCAAACCCATCTGAATTTGAATACAAGAAGAAATACAAAGATTATGTATTCTAAGATACAAACAAAGTATAAAATACATGTAATTCATTGAGGAATCCGACAATATTTGAGGGATGGTGTGAAAATTCTGATTAACACGATTTGAATTTATGTTTTTTTTTTAGAACAATTTTTTTTTCTTCATCAAGATTAGGTGTTTCGAAGAAGAGTAATTTGCACTGCAAATCAAAAATCAAATCAAATTCGGTAGCCATGGATAGGGGTGCACAAAGGTCGGTTCGGCTCGGTTCTTGGTAGAACCGTGTACATGTACCTCCCTATGGTCGTTTCTCAACCTGTGTACCTTTACCCTGTACCCTATACTCTCGGTTCGGTTTTGTACCATGTACCCTTTTTCTCGGTTCGGTTCGGTCTTGTACCCCCTTTCTCAACACAAATATGACCCAAAACTGAATCAGATAAACACCCCTATCATGTTTGCCATAGCTGAATTGATTCCCTCCAAACAACCGCATCCTTAAGATTCATAGCTAGGCATCAAAGAAATGGTGCAAGCGAGTATCTGCAACTGATCACGTCTTCTTGATTAACTTTCAAAAATCACCTTTTAAATCTCCAACACAAACCACAAAATTCAACAGCTCCAAGTCCCCCTTTTTTCCCTATCTACTCTTGCTGATTTCCCTAGCCAGAACTTGACCAAACCCATCTAATTTTCGGCAGGAACAACACCAAATAATGTAGAAAAACAAAGTTTTTTTGTTTTTTACTCTATCAATTTCAACCCAAACTTCTATAAATCAAACAACCCAAACTCTCTGTACATCTCGATCTCCCATTTTTTCAATCATAACCAGAAAAACCCATTTGTAACACAGTCACAGATCTCTATTTTTCAATTGATTTTCACCTCTAACTTTGCCCCAAATCAGCGACCATTACATGACTAGTCTTCTACTAATTCTGCCGTATTCCTCCTGAATCCAACAACATCTCTTGAAGTAAATTCATGAGCCACCGAAAACCTTTTTCTGTCGGCAAGAAACTTATACAGCAACTAGGGCTGCACAGGAACCGACAGATGAGATTGAATTACCCACTATCTGATCAACGATTAACATTATTCGGTTCCTTCGGTCCAGTACAGGTCGGTTCCTATGTAGAACCTGTACCTGGTACCCGGGTGTACTGGTTCTCTTTTTTTGTACCCGTACCCTCGGTTCGTTCCGTTTCAGGTACGGTTCCGTCGGTTCCGGTTTGGTCCTTCGGTTTCGGTCGGTTCCTGTGCAGTCCTAGCCATGGACCTTCAGATCTACATCACGCCAGTGTAAATTGCCCTAAAAAATATAACTAAAAACGACCGTAGCAATTGATATAGACGTCTTAAAAGGTATATAAAATTTAATAATCACCAAAAAGGATTAATCTTTATTATATATAATAATTATTTACATATTTATAAATCCTAAGAGTTAAGAGTTATTTATTTTTTTATGATATGCTTGAGATCTGGATAGAAAATTTAATCGAGAAAAGATTAAACTCAAGAAGAAATTATATGGTTTGAGAAAATAATAGAGAAGTAGAGAAAAAGAAAACGTTTACGCAGAACAAAACCGTGACAACCTAGAAGTACTGTTTTAATTATAGCAATTAACGAAGGAAGGTAACAAACCATGTTTTGAACGGCTTGTTTTACGATCGTCTCCTCCGCAATTACCTTTGAAGTAGTCAATTTAAACCGTAGATAATGATGTGGTTTCCACTTTCTGCATCACGGCATTAACTTTCCAAAATCCAACGGTATATGAGCAATTAAGTAGGTCCCATGTAGTCATAAAATAACCACCAAAATTCTAACAGTAAACTGTTTCCATCTAATAACTTCATGTTCAGTTGTTGACCCAAATTATTTCTCCTCCAATTCTTCAATCCTTCTAATAACTCATGGATAGACTAGTAACAGTAGACAGAAAAGAACTAAACCTTGTTTTCAAACCGAACCAAAAATGCTCAACAAATTTTAAGCTAACAAATCTTATGCATACCATGTCTATTGCAGTTTCTATAACCACTACTAATCCTAATTTATTCTCAATCAGTCACCCGTTTTATGTTCTTTCCCCTCTCGCTTCATCAAGTTTTACTCTATTTCTCTCTTTACCATCAGAATTCCCACAAATTTCATCTCCAATTGATTCTTTACATGTTCGCACAACAATTCTACCGACAGGTAAAGCTAATCAAGATGATCTCCACAGATTTTTTTCAAAACCTGGTGCATCTCATATCTTTAAAGATGCAAATTTACCTATTTCTTTTGTTGGTGAATTTGTTGCAAACTTCTTGATTTCTGAACCTTGTTTTCAAACCTTGGAGAGTAATTTTTTTTTGTCTAAAGCAATTGGTAATTGTCCTGAAACTCAGATTACGTCTCTTCTTTGGTCTGCTGTTGGTAAGGGAAACCCTAGCTTTGTTTCTGCTTTGATTGATGCTGGTGGTGATGTGAATTTTAGGGATTTATCAAATGGGAAATCTTTGTTGTTTGCAGCTGTTAATTCAGGTAATATAGATGTGGTTATGGTTTTGATTGAATCTGGTTGTGAGATTGATTGTTCAATTGATTGGTTTTTACATGATTCAGCAGCGATTAATCGAGTAGATTTGATGGGTTTGTTGTGTGAGTGTGGGTGTTTGGTTAATTCTGTTGATTCACATGGTCGAACACCCATTCATGTTTCGGCAATTCATGGGAATTTAGATGCTTTGAAGTTTTGTGTTAGTAAAGGAGGTGATACTGATTGTGTTGATAATAATGGCTGGACGCCGTTACATTGTGCAGCTTCCGAAGGGCGGATGGCAGTTGTAGAATTCTTATTAGAATGTTCTTCGTATTCGAAGTACTCGATTAATAGAGATGGGAAAACACCTTTTTTAGTTGCAATTGATAACGGGCATTCTCATTTACTTGATTTGCTTAGGTTAAGCGATGTTTTACATAGAGCGGCAACATTAGGAGATGTTCATGGATTGAGAAGTTGTATTGAAAAAGGAGCGGTAGTTAACAGTCGAGATCAAAATGGCTGGACTGCTCTTCATAGAGCTTCATTCAAAGGTCAAATGGAAAGCGTTAAACTTTTGATAAGTAATGGAGCTCAAGTTGATCCTGTTGATGATGCAGGTTATACTCCATTGCACTGTGCCACGGAAGCCGGTCATTCTGAAGTTGCATCGTATCTGATAAAAAATGGTGCTTTAGCGAATATGAAGAATCTCAAAGGTGTGTCACCATTGAACTTGACTTCAATTAAGAATCATTCTGCTTTTAAATTCCCTTTATGTGAAGAAAAAGAACTAGTTTGAAATTCTAGTTATGCGTCAGGTTCTGTTGTTGTTTCTTGCTTTTTTGTTCTCTCAATGTTATTTATAAAGAGGTGTAAGCGATGTCGCTTCGTGAGGGAGAAAGCAAACGGTTTATGTAATATTATCAATGCAAAACTATATATCAAACATGCCAAAATGGGGGACTAAGCCTGTATTTTAGAGCATGTCTTTTATGAGGATTGAGGTAATGAATCAAAATTTTCTTTTTTTTCAGTTTTCATTGTTTCTACTTGTTAGTATATTTTGAATTTAGTTCTATACTTAGTCTTCGCCAGGAACTTGGTATTTCTGAATCTCTTTTTATCAAGAGTGCCCCTGATCAAGCTTGTAGGAGAAAAAAACATATACCCAATTTAGCTTTACTTCCTGATGGTGTGTCGGTGTCTATACCACCAATAACCGAAGAACTATGTAAGGCTCCTAATCAGATTTTGTTCAGATTATTAGGGATAGAGAATGGTTTTTGTTAGGATCGATGCTATAAAGAAAACAAAACGAAAAATAAAAATACACAAAATTTATTTGGTTCATCCAAATTAGGTTACGTCCAAGGAGCGGCTGCGGTTTTCATTATAATCTCAAAAACAGAGTTCCAGAGGAATACAACGATGATAATAATCCTGATGCTACAAATCCTAAATAGGGCAACTCTCTATATAGAGGGACTACTCAAAAAGTTTCATTTAATTTCTCAACGGGTTGCCAGTCGGATCGGGTCAAGTGCGAAATCGGGTCGTGCACTACCAGGCTCCACACAAACATAACAATCTCCCACTTGGGGACGAGTCACATCACAACGCGCTCTAACTCCACTCTGAACAAACTTCAAAACACACCGATCACCGCTGCAACTCCCTTAACCAATCATCAAGCTCGAAGACCCACTGCAGCTGCACACAGCTTCAGTTTCTCAAGGGTCACTGGTTTTGTCAACATGTCTGCTGGATTCTTTGCTCCATCAATCTTATCAAGTGTCAACTGACCATCTTCTATCAAAGATCGAATAAAATGATATTTAATATCTACGTGCTTGGTTCTGGAATGGTATGCTGGATTCTCCCCTAAGAAAACAACACTCTGACTATCACTATGCAAAACTCTACTTCCTTTCTTCATACCCAATTCGCCCAAGACGCGCTGTAACCATATCGTCTCCTTACTCGCCTTAGTAGCAGTAACATATTCTGACTCTGTAGTAGACAAGGCTATTATCTTCTGCAAAATTAGAACCCTAGCTCACAACTGTACCACCCAAAGTATACACATACCCAGTAGTACTCTTTCTACTATCAACATCTCCAGCCAAGTCAGCATCAACATAACCCTGCAACTTCATACTAGAACCTGTGAAACAAAGTGATGTTTCTGCAGTACCCTTCAAAATACCGAAGTAGTCACTTGACTGCCTCCCAATGTTGCTTTCCTGGATTACTCATGTACCTGCTCACAGATCCCACTGTATGTGCAATATCTGGTCTGGTGCAAACCATGGCATACATAAGACTCCCAATCGTCGATGCATAAGGAATCTTCTTCATATAGGCCTCATCTTTTGCTGTCTTAGGTGACTGGTCTTTGGTTAGCTTAAAGTGGCTACCCAAAGGCGTGCCCACTGGTTTGACACTCTTCATGTTAAACCTCTTCAAAATCTTGTTCACATATTCTGACTGCGACAGCTTCAAGGTACCATGATTGCTATCTCTCGTGATCCTCATACCAAGAATTTGCTTTGCAGTCCCCAAATTTTTCATTGCAAACTACTTTAACAGTTTCTTCTTTAGATCATTTATTTCCTCAATGCTAGGCCCTGCAATAAGCATATCATCTACATATAGCAGCAAAATCATAAAAGTGTTTTCAGACCTCTTTATGTAGCAACAATGATCTGATTCGCACTTAGTGAAGCCGATGGTACCCATAAAACTGTCAAACTTCATATACCACTGCCTTGGAGCTTGTTTCAAATCATTCAAGCTTTTATTCAATTTGCAAACCAGATTCTCCTTTCCCTGTGTTACGAAGCCCTGTGGTTGCACCATATAAATGTCTTCCTTCAAATCACTGTGAAGGAATGCAGTCTTCACATCCAACTGCTCAAGATATAAGTTCTGTGCAGCCACAATTCCCAAAACCAATCTGATTGTATTTAGCTTCACACTGGAGAAAAAATATCAGTGTAGTCTACACCTTCCTTTTGCTGAAAACCCTTCACAACAAGCCTGGCCTTGTAACGTGTACTCCCTTCATGCTCTTTTTTTACTCTGTACACCCATTTTGTTATGCAAAGCCTTCTTCCCTTCTGATAGCTAGGTTAGCTGCCAAGTATGATTCTTGAGCAAAGAATCCATCTCATCTTTCATAGCTAACTCCCACTTGCTCGAATTCTCAACTTGCAAAGCTTCAGCATAATTTTCAGGCTCACATCCATCTGACAACAAGATGTGCTGAAGAGAGGGTGAATAACGATCTACTGCCTTGGGTACCCTACTGCTTTTCCTAAGAGTGAGAACATAGTAACTAGGGTTTGGAGAAGCTGGACTACCCTGCTCTATCTCAGGCACTTCGTTTTCCTGGATCTGGACAACCTTTTCTTGTACACTAATTTTAGAAATCTCACCCAAATCAACATAAACAGAATTTTTTACCTCTAGTGCCTCTGGTTCTTCAACTGCATTTGATTTGTCCTTGTACATAACCTTCTCATTGAAGATGACATTCCTGCTTCTGATAATTTTCCAATTTTCTGCATCCCAAAATCTATAACCAAAAGCATCATCTCCATAGCCAATAAAGTAACGTTTTTTGGATTTGGGATCAAGTTTGTTTCTAGCATTGGCATCAACATGTACATATGACAAGCAAGCAAATACTTTCAAAATAGAAAGATTTACTTCCTTACCAATCCATACTTCCTCTGGCAATTATAAATTTAACGGAACTGATGGTCTTCTATTGATCAGATAAGCTGCAGTGTTGGTTGCATCATCCCAAAAAAATTTTGGCAACCCAGCATGCAACCTCATGCTTCTAGCACGTTCATTTAGGGTCCGGTTCACCATTCTGTTGTGGTGTCCCTGGGATGGTCTTCTCCATTCTGATTCCGTTTGTAGCACAATACTCTCTGAACCCACCATCAATATACTCACCCCCATTATCTGATCTTAGGCACTTCAGTTTCAAACCTGTCTCATTTTCTACCAAAGCCTTCCACTTCTTAAATATATCAAATACATCACTTTTATTTTCCAGAAAATAAATTCATACCTTTCTGGTCGAGTCATCAATAAATGTGATGTAGTATAATGAGCCACTAAGTGATGGAACTGGAGATTGTCCCCACAAATCAGTATGCACCAACTCTAACTTTTTTGGTTTTGGAGCTCTACTGCATTTGACGAAGCTGACTTTCTTCTGCTTCCCAAGGATGCACCTCTCATACATACCAACATCAATGGTCTTCAATCTGGTAGTTTCCCGTTCGACTGAAGTACCTTCATGCCCTTCTCACTCATATTCCCAAGCCTTTGGTGCCATAAAGTATCACTAGATTCAACAACTGCAACTGCATCTAATGCACATGTATCTATTGCTGCCATGCCAATAACAGATAAGTCTCCCGGACTTGAATACATATAAAGAGTACCTGTCTTGTAACCACGAGACACTACCATAGCTCCCTTAGTCACCTTCCATCTACCACCACCAAAATAAACACCATGCCCTTCGCCATCAAGCTTCCCAATAGAAATCAGATTCCTCTTTAACTGTGGAACATGTCTAACCTTGTGGATTCTCTAGACTGATCCATTTTCCTGCTTAAGCTTGATCTCTCCAATGCCTACTTTCTGAAGTGGTCTATTATCAGCTAAATAGACAGTCCCGCTGTTACCTGTAGTATAGTTAACAAAAAAATTTCGGCTTGAAGTGGTATGCCAAGAAGCTCATGAGTCGAGAACCCAAGAGTCCATGGGACTTTCAACAGAAAGCAGTAAGACATCTTGCACGGTATCTGTAATAATATTTGCACTTTCATTCACGTTCTTCTTAGGTTCTTTGCACCACTTCTATACGTGACCCATCTGGCCGCAGTTTCAGCATCCAGCTGGACCCCGTGGACCTCTAGATTGGCCCCTGCTTCGCCCTCTTCTTGATTTAGATCTTCCTATGTTCTGATTTTTCTGAGATGATCTGCCTCTTGATTCGACGTTAAAGGCAACATCATTATTCGAATACTCACCAGAATCTTTCCTTCGAACTTTTTCACCCAGAATCAGATCGTGTATGTCATTATACTTTAGCTTCTCTTTACCGGCGGAATTACTTACAGCAGTTCTCACAACTTCCTAACTGTTGGGTAGAGAAGCCAAAAGGATTAGGGCACAAATTTCATCATCAAACTCGATCTCGACAGATGATAGAGCATTCACGATTTCATTGAACTCATTCAAGTGCTTTGTAACTGAAGCGCCCTCTGGCATGTATAATCTGAACAACTTCTTCATCAGATGCACCTTGTTGTTCGCCAACGGCTTTTCATACATACTCGTCAATGACGCCATCAGACCAGCAATGGTCTTTTCTTTCACAACACTGTGTGCAACTGACTTGGCTAGAGTTAATCGAACAACCCCTAGAACCTGTCGATCCAGGAGTTTCCAATCTGCCTCGGACATCCCATCTGGCTTCGTTGAATCCAATAGAGGTTGCTTCAAATTTCTCCCATAGAGATAATCTTCAATCTGCATTATCCAGTACGCGAAATGTGACCCATCAAACTTTTCGATTGCGTTTGCAGATCCAAACCCTATCGCAGATGATGTCGACGCCCCTTTCTCTATCGTTCTGTCGTCTTCTCCTCCTGCCATCGATTCTTCCCGAAATTCTTCACGAATCTAGCTCTGATACCAGTTGTTAGGATCGATGCTATAAAGAAAACAAAACAAAAAACAAGAACACACAAGATTTACTTGGTTCACCCAAATTAGGCTACGTCCAAGGAGCGGCTGCGGTTTTCACTATGATCTCAAAAACAAAGTTCCAGAGGAATACAACGATGATAATAATCCTGATGATACAAACCCTAGATAACGCAACTCTCTATATATAGAGACTACTCCAAAAGTTTCATTTAATTTCCCAACAGGTCGCCAGTCGGATCGGATCAAGTGCGAACGGGCTCGTGCACTACCAGGCTCCACACAAACATAACAGTTTTATGTGACAGTAAGAAAGGAACTCCAATTCCATCAACTGTTGTTTGAGAAGCTCAGTTGTTAAATCTGATTTCATTAATGACTTGCTGGAACGAATTTACTCGAAAATGTATTTGAAGCATGCCAAAATGGGGCTTGATAGCTTCTAATTTAGAGCCTGTCTTTGCATGAGGCTCAAGGTAATAAACTGATGTTTCCTTATTCAGTGTTCAGTCTTTTCTACTTCCTAATATTGTGAACTAAATTCGAAATGCAGTCTCTTTCTAGGACGCAATCCTTCTTGAAGCTCAGTATGTTGCTTTTCAAGAGTTCTTGCTAACTTGAAAGAGCGTATCCACTTGAGAAAAACAATTAATGTCTCGGCGAACTGAAGACCTCTAACTTCCTAAAGTAAATTTCATTCATATTTTGCTACCCATACATTATACAGAGTTTCTATGCAAAGTAACAGTAATAATGAGCTTCAATTTCCTCAAACAGTTAACACACTGTTAACATTGTTGAAGAATCGTTCTTTCTTAGGCAGTCAGAATATTTGGATAGAACTGGGTATCAATCTTTTTTATACATTTTGATTATTTAGAAACTTTTGCTGCATTGTCATAGAGTTGAGAATAGTTTTCCTCATTAGCATAAAAAGGTCCCTCAATGGATTTTACATGATTAACATAATGAACTATGTTGGATAATATACTTCCTGTAACAGAGAGAAACAAACACAGAGAACTTGAAGATGATTAAGGGAGGGTTAGAATTAAAATGCACACACACTCAAACACAGAGAGGTGAAGTCGCCTGTTCAACAGACTGCCCTTAACTCAATATTTGCCAGGTACACCTTCAGGAAGATGCTGCTATACCCTTTTAGTGACAAACTTGAATTCAGGATAAAATCACCTGATACCAACCCAGCTAGCAAAGCTCGTTGGCCCGTTGTGAACTTAACAGAAGATGAAAATAAGAATGTAAAACTAGTGCGTAAAACAAAGCAAGAAGATGGTGAAAAGTCGTCAGGACAGTGGCTGCGACTGGGGTAAACGAAAACCTTAGTAATGTTGTTCTTTTATAGGAGAAAAAATCTTTTGAGTTTTAAAACGGTGAAAATTTAATTTGAAATATTAAATCCCCATTAAAACACAAACGTTAAGATTCTTTTATTTAAAAAATATTTATGATTTTATTTTTCATTTAATTCAAAACGGTAAAATATTTATTTAAAAATAAAGAAACGTTTTCTCATTGATGGGTACACGTGTGCACACGCAGGCACACGCAAGCACGCGCCAGGCACACGGCAAGCTCACGCCAATGGTCACACCAATGGTCACGCCAAGGCTCACACCAATGGTCACACCAAGGCTCACATCAAGGCTCGCACCAATGGTCACACCAAGGCTCGCACCAAGGCTCGCACCAAGGCTCACACCAAGGCTCACACCAAGGCTCGCACCAAGGCTCGCACCAAGGCTCGCACCAAGGCTCGCACCAAGGCTCGCACCAAGGGTCGCACCAAGGATCGCACCAAGGGTCGCACCAACGGTCGCACCAAGGGTCGCGCCAAGGATCACGCCAAGGCTCGCGCCAAGGCTCACGCCAAGGCTCGAGCCAAGGCTCACGCCAAAAACACACGCAAAAGCACACGCAAGCACCGTAAGCTCCGCAAGCCCGCAAGCCCGCGGCCTGCGGTGCTTCGGTGTGAAGCACCGCACATGTATGCATTTGCCCACTAGTCCATTTCCCAAGTCCATATCCAATCCACTAGTTCTTTTCCTTTTATAGAACGTTTGTGGTGATATGCATGAACTTCCTCCTTGATTTACCCAATGTGGGATAATCAAAGGTTTCTCATTCACTAAGAAGTGAAAATGGATGGCTTTAATTCCACCCAAGTTTGGACTAGTGTTCCTAGCACCCATCAAGCTAATTAAAGTAACAAAAATTAATTTAAGTAAGAAACTATTAATTTTAGTAATAACCATTTTTTATTTCCCAACAATCCCCCACATGAATGACGAAACCGAAAAATCGGAAAATCGGAAAGAACGAGAAATACCTCTTAAGCAATAGGTGAGCATTTGGAATTGAACCTTTGCTTAGTGAGAAGCACCGGAACTACTTTATGGTCAGTGAACGTGATGTCTTGAACTGCCATCGTTTAGTGTAATTCTTCAATAACTCCTTACGTGAGATATCTCTTAAAATGCTGTTGAGTTCACGCCGTTGTGTCCGTTTTGGCCCTGGACGTATCCCGTTTCTCAGAATGCTCTAGAGAATCAGCTCAGTTCTCATAGGAAGCGACCCACTTCCTCATTCAGATAGGTGAGTTCTATCAAGAGTGTTAACTGCTACACCCCATTTCAATCTTAAATTGAAACTATAGAACTCATTAAGACTTTACTCTAAGTCATCCTCACTTGCAGTCACACTATCACATCTACACCATAGGGAATTGACAGAGAAAATAATTCTCTGATAGTGTTTAATTTTTACCCGCCACAAATTAGTTGTCTCATTCAAAACCTTGATCTTGGGATCTCCAGTCAGCAAGGTTGAGTATCCTTCATGGCAAGTTTTAATTTATGAGCTTAAGTCCCATCCCCCTCGATGCATTACTAACTACCTCCTTGACAAGCCTTTCGTCAAAGGGTCCGCGATATTCTCCTTAGACCTCACAAAGTCAACAGAAATAACGTCAGTTGAGATTAGTTGTTTTAGAGAATTGTGTCTTCTCCTTATATGAATAGATTTTCCATTATAGTTGCTGTTTTTAGCATTAGCTATTGCATCTTGATTATCACAATGTATAGATACAGCTGGCACAGGCCTATGCCAGAGAGGAATGTCTTCTAAAAAGCATCTTAGCCAAGCGGCTTCCTCTCCTGCTTTATCTAACGCTATAAACTCGGATTCCATAGTGGATCGAGCGATACAGGTCTGTTTGGAACTCTTCCAAGACACTGCTCCACAGCCTAGAGTGAAAACGTATCCACTCGTAAACTTAGACTCCTTTGAGTCTGCTATCCAGTTTGCATCACAGTATCCTTCCAGAACAGCAGGGTATCTCTCATAACTTAACCGAAAGTTTAAAGTGTATTTAAGATACCTCAGCACTCTGAAAAGTGCATCCCAATGCTCTTGTCCTGGATTACAGGTATACCTACTTAGTCTACTCACTGCATATGCAATGTCTGGTTTCGTGCAGTTCATTAAGTACATCAGACTTCCTATGACACGTGAATATTCAAGTTGCGAGACTCCATTGCCTTTGTTTTTCTTGAGTCTACAGGAAGGGTCAAAAGGAGTACTTGCAGGTTTACTATCAAACTGGTTAAATTTCTTCAGAACTGACTCAACATAATGAGATTGACTGAGACTGAATCCATTAGACTCCTTTCTAATTTTCATCCCTAGGATTACATCAGCAGGACCTAAGTCTTTCATATCAAAGTTCTCATTCAACATGTTCTTAGTGGAATTAATGATTTCTAAGGTTTTACCTAGTATAAGCATATCATCAACATACAGGCATACCATCACACAAACATCATTGACAGATTTAGTGTAAACACATTTGTCAGCTTCATTTATTTTAAAACCACTAGAGAACATCACATGATCAAATTTTTCATGTCATTGTTTAGGTGCTTGTTTTAAGCCATATAAAGACTTTTTAAGTCTACACACCTTCTTTTCATAACCCTTCACCACAAAGCCCTCGGGTTGGTCCATATAAATTTCTTCATCTAGTTCACCATTTAGAAACGCAGTTTTTACATCCATTTGATGTATCTCTAGGTTATGGATTGCAGCAATTGCAATTAGCAACCTAATTGAAGTTATTCTAGTGACAGGTGAATAGGTGTCAAAGAAATCTACACCTTTTATTTGTTTATAGCCTTTAGCTATAAGTCTAGCTTTATATTTTTCCACGCTTCCATCAACCTTACGTTTTCTCTTAAAGATCCATTTACAACCTATGCTTTTGCTCCCTGGAGGTAAATCTACTATTTCCCAGGTTTCATTCTGAATAATAGAATCCATCTCACTAATAGTGGATTCTTTCCACCATGGAGCTTCAGACGAAGTCATGGCCTCTTTATAAGTTTGTGGATCAGATTCAACTAAACAGGTAATGAAGTCTGGCCCAAAAGATTTTTCTAATCTAGGTCTTTTACTTCTTCTTGGCTCATAAACAGGTTCATCTTCTTCTACCGATAATGAATGGCTAGAAGAAGGGACATCTAGAGGATCTACACGTATCACGCGAGATTCAGTTTTCATTGGAAAAACATTTTCAAAAAACGAAGCATCTCTAGATTCCAAAATGGTGTTCACACAGATTTCTGAGCTATCGGAACTCACAACCATAAATCTATAAGCAGTGGTGTGCTCGGGATATCCTAGAAATACACAATCAACGGTTTTAGGTCCTATTTTAGTCCTCTTAGGTGGAGGAATAGAGACCTTGGCTAAACACCCCCACACTTTGAGGTATCCATAAGAGGGTTGTTTGCCTTTCCATAATTCATACGGTGATTTTTCTGTTCCTTTAAGGGGCACCATGTTCAGGATATAGCAAGCTGAGAGGAAGGCCTCCCCCCACAAGTTCGCCGGTAGTCCTGAACTGATTAACATGGCATTCATCATCTCCTTAAGGGTTCGGTTTTTCCGTTCAGCCACACCATTAGATTGTGGTGAATAAGGAGGAGTTACCTCATGAATAATGCCATGTTGCGCACAAAATTCTCCTATTGGAGTTACGTATTCACCCCCACGATCAGACCTTACAGTTTTAATGGTGGTACTCATCTGGTTTTCTGCTTCTAATTTATATAATTTAAATGCCTCAAGAGCATCATCTTTTCCTTTAAGCAAGTAGATATGACAGTATCTAGTACAGTCATCTATGAAGGTAACAAACCATTTTTTTTCCACCTCTGGTTTGGATTGATTTCATATCAACTAAGTCAGAGTGAATTAACTCTAAGGGATTATAAACTCTGTGGACATTTTTCTGAAAAGGCTTCTTTGCATATTTTGATTCTACACAGACTTCACATTTATGTTCATATTCCAAATTTAATTTTGGAATGCAGCCAGATTTTGCCAATTTGTTCATTGAATTATAATTTACATGACCAAGTCTACCATGCCAGATATTCAATGAGACAACAACATAAGAAGAATCAACTTTATTAATTTCAGTAGAAATTACAGATAATTTGTAAAGGCCCTCAGCCTTATAGCCCTTTCCCACAAAGTCCCTACCCTTAGTGATAATCACTTTTCCGGAATCAAAAACAATTTTAAAACCCTTGTCATCTAGCACACCACTTGAAACGAGATTCTTGCAGATGTCTGGTACATGTAACACTTCATTCAATGTGAGGATTTTCCCAGAAGAAAGCTTCAGCAAAACCTTTCCTTTTCCTGCAACTTGTGCTGCAGAAGAATTACCCATATAGAGTTTTTCTCCTTCTCCTACTGTCTGGTAGGAGGTGAACATATCCTTGCTTCCGCAGACATGTTTGGTAGCTCCAGAGTCTACCCACCAGTCTCTCACATTGGTAACTAAGTTAACCTCAGACACCGTGCCAGAAAATTCATTTTTACTACTTTCAGCCAAGTTTACATTTTGTTTCTTAAAATTCGCATCTTTGCGTTTTCTACAATGCATTGCCATATGGCCAGACACACCACAGACATAACAAGCTCCCTTAATCTTACCAATAGAAGAATTTGGTTTTTGAAATTTACCTTTTCCTTGAGGGCCAGGCTTGCGCTTGTTGTGGTCCAGACTGAGTGAAGCAAAACTGTGTTCGATCACATGTGCTTTGTTTGACATGTCTCTTGCAGAGGAGACATTCTTGTCCTTTGAGCACAACAACTCTTCAACTTGTATTTTCTTGCCCAGTTCTATCATAGTAATCTCACCAGTTTCATGCCTTAGTCTTCTCTTGTATTCGGCCCATGAACTTGGTAACTTTTCAATCACAGCAGATACTTGAAAGTTTTCAGAGATAGTCATACCTTCAGCAATGATTTCATTAATAATTTTCTGCAACTCCAGAAACTTGTCAACCACAGATTTTTCATTCAGCATCTTGTATTGTAAGAAACGTGCAACCAGAAACTTTTTACTTCCTGCAGTTTCTGCTTCATATTTTTCTTGCAGTGCAGACCATAAATTGTGAGCAGAAAAATCATCCTTAGCATTGTAAAAATCATACAGAGAGTCTTCAAGGCAATTTAAAATATGATTTTTTGCCAAATAGTTATTTCTCGTCCAGGTCTCTTTTTCCTTGGATGATTCAGGAGCATCTCTAGCTTTGTTATGTGGTTTCAACACTATTTCATCAAGCATGTGGAAACTCAGGAAAAAGAGCATCTTCGACTGCCACCTCTTAAAATCCTTACCAGAAAACTTCTGAGGTCTCTCAACATCAGTCTTTGCCATTGTTACAGAAGATTTTTGAATGCACAGATATTGAGTTAAGAATGTTGGATAATATACTTCCTGTAACAGAGAGAAAAAAACACAGAGAACTTGAAGATGATTAAGGGAGGGTTAGAATTAAAATGCACACACACTCAAACACAGAGAGGTGAAGTCGCATGTTCAACAGACTGCCCTTAACTCAATATTTGCCAGGTACACCTTCAGGAAGATGCTGCTATACCCTTTTAGTGACAAACTTGAATTCAGGATAAAATCACCTAATACCAACCCAGCTAGCAAAGCTCGTTGGCCCGTTGTGAACTTAACAGAAGATGAAAATAAGAATGTAAAACTAGTGTGCAAAACAAAGCAAGAAGATGGTGAAAAGTCGTCAGGACAGTGGCTGCGACTGGGGTAAACGAAAACCTTAGTAATGTTGTTCTTTTATAGGAGAAAAAATCTTTTGAGTTTTAAAACGGTGAAAATTTAATTTGAAATATTAAATCCCCATTAAAACGCAAACGTTAAGATTCTTTTATTTAAAAAATATTTATGATTTTATTTTTCATTTAATTCAAAACGGTAAAATATTTATTTAAAAATAAAGAAACGTTTTCTCATTGATGGGTACACGGCAAGCTCACGCCAATGGTCGCACCAAGGCTCGCACCAAGGCTCGCACCAAGGCTCACGCCAAAAACACACGCAAAAGCACACGCAAGCACCGTAAGCTCCGCAACCTGCGGTGCTTCGCTTCGCACCGCACATGTATGCATTTGCCCACTAGTCCATTTCCCAAGTCCATATCCAATCCACTAGTTCTTTTCCTTTTATCGAACGTTTGTGGTGATATGCATGAACTTCCTCCTTGATTTACCCAATGTGGGATAATCAAAGGTTTCTCATTCACTAAGAAATGAAAATGGATGGCTTTAATTCCACCCAAGTTTGGACTAGTGTTCCTAGAACCCATCAAGCTAATTAAAGTAACAAAAATTAATTTAAGTAAGAAACTATTAATTTTAGTAATAACCATTTTTTATTTCCCAACAAACTATTCCTTATCATCGAAGGATTTGTTAATTAGGTCATTCGGTACAAGTGAATCCATTGAAGCAGAGTGGTCTGTCACTTACAGTGTCACCAATTTTGGTTTGTTCTATTGACAGAATGTTGTCTGACTCGACGCCATTATCCTCTTAATCCGACAATAATTTTTCCCCCAACTTTAACCATTTTATTCTCTTTTATGAGACACTTTTAGTTCATCTGCCTTTGGTTGCTTTTTCTTTTTTCATCGGTTACTTTTGGTTGTTGTTAATGAAGGGGTTTAAAAGTTAGGTGCATCCACCGATTTGGCCATCACAACAGAAAAATACCATCGGTAACTTTTAGTTTTTAAAAATATCGCTGCGTGAAGTTGGTATACGCATTTGTTTAGCCCCATTTTCTTCGACTATGAAGCCTGAACCATCACACCAAGCCTCAGGGACAGCAAGATTAGGTAGTAGGGAGTATGGCTCCAGTGTTCTGTGGTTGATGGCTCTATACCATGGTCCAGTCCTCGTTTAACGGTAGGTCATAAGTCATCCCTCCAAGCTATATTGATAGAATCCATACCTAGTGAGTCCATGCATCCCAAATAAGTACTCATTAACAATATATGGCAGACGTTAGTTTATTTTATTTTAACAGACGTTAGTTAAGTTGAAGAAAGGCATGCATTTATGCATGTATAGAGTGCTTCAATGAGTCCCAGACTCAAGACTGAGTAACCAGTCCTGTCCCCTCTAGATTTTCATCAAAACGATGGTGCAAAGATTGAAGGAGCTAGTGAACTGATACTAGGAGCCGATGCACTCTTACTGGGGAGAAGCCTAAACATGTTGGATTGCTCAGGCGTCTGGGGTCCTTCACCCTGGTTTGTCGTATGTACATCTGGGACGGAATACTTCATCGGACGGCCTGTTGCTGCATGTTCCAAACATAATCATAATTCACCAAGAGGCCAAAAAATGAATATATCTAGAGGGTGGACTGGAATCATGGAACATGGTATGGGTCCAACAGATTTGAGAGGATGAAATCATCAATTACGCATACTTTCTTACGACATTCACCGTAATGATCTCCCATGCCAACATCTCCTCCAAAGAAAGGATCGGTTACACACTACAATAAACAATGAGATATTGGAACATTACTTTTAGGCCAAAAATTCTTAAAGGGGGGAATAGCATATTCTACGAAAATATCTAGTTGTTTTCTTAGAGGATGGGAACAGTAGTAACGTGTTTAGTTAAGATCCAAGTAATACTACAAAGAGAAAACAGAACAAGACAAAAGAAAGAAAGAGCCTCCTAGTTGTTGTTACTGACCTAACCCTATACATCTTCCCTATTGAAAGAGTATAAAGGAAAAAAGGTTTAAACTTCCGGAACCCTTTGTGTAGGGACAAACCCTTCATTTGATGTGATAAGATATGATTTAGCAATAAAGAAGTTTCACACGAAAGAAGAAGAATGAGAAAATCAATAAGACAAATTTGTTTCAACAGGCATCTAAGCGGCTAAGGATGTGAACAGTGCAAGCAGATGATGATTTTGACCAGGAGTTATCGTGGTCGTCGGATGGGTTGATTGACAAAATTTAGCCATAGGATGTGAAGCGGCCGACGATTAGTCAAACGGCCAACGATTAGTCAAACGACCACGATTTTTTTGGTTCATCGCACAGTCACAGTTTTGAAGAATAGGTTACCTAACAGACACACTAAAAATAGCCCCCTTATAATACCAGCGGCGCAGAAAGCACGTGCACGCCTTCTTGTAGAAATAGGTTACCGAGAAAATGCAGTATGAATAGTATGTTTCCACCAACCATGTAAAACTAAGTATTGGTAGGTACTGTATTAGCGCTAGTAGTAGTAGTACTGGGAGGACGGATTGATGGATATATAGTACGTATGTTTCGGCACTGTTTGTATCTACTGTTACTCGGATACTTGTCAGATTAAGACCTATTCTCTCTGTCGCTAGACTTGTTTTGTCGACACCACAACCTAATAAGCTGCAATTCCTGCCTAATAAGGAAAATTAGGAAATAGATCAGAAATAAGGTAATACAAACCACAACCTACCGACAGATTGCTTCGTTTTTCTTTTAGCTTCTTGTGCTCGGTTTCGCAAGCCATTTAAGAAACACATAACATTGGTCCACGGTAAAATAGTGAAAACAATGATTATGATGCACAAATATTGGATATTGAAAACTATTGATTTTTCCCAACAACTTTTTTCTTTTGTTCTTTTGAAGAAAAAATAACACCACTACACTGTAACATTATCTCGGACGGTTATTTTCATGCCCGCTAAAGGATACTAATTTGCTTATGAATATTTTATCTTATATTAATGAGAACATACGTAGGATCCATATATTTATATTTGGTTTTTTAACAATATAAAATTTAAAATAATAATTTTTTTTATTTAATTCATTAAATATTTTTATTTGTACTCATTGTAAAAATAATTTAAAAAACATTCTAAATATATAGATCTTATAAAAATTCGAATTACATATTAAAAGATATAAAAATTTAAATTTTTTTAATTTATTTTTAAAACAGTGATACTTTTGTAAATATGTAAAGATATGTCAATATACATACCGGAATACATATACAGTGGTATTAATATGTTGGAGGTTATTTTTGTAATATCAGGGTTACACCAATCAAAAATAACTATTTTCTTTACATTAGTAAGGCTAAGTCTTATGACATGGGTAAACCAGCTAGTTTGCTTATTCGAACCACTGTGGATTGAGAAAATTGGATAGGCAAACCGGCATTTTTGCCTGTTTGCACATTGCGGCAGACTCTTTATCGAGCGATAGAGAATATGTCGCTCGATAGAGAATATGTCGCTCGATAGAGAATATGTCGTCTGACTTAGACTCCATCACCAAACGGTTATCTCATCCAATGGTCCTAAACCACCCCCCTATAAATATACAATTTCAAACTCAATTCAACTCACACCTTCGCTACTTCTCAACGTCTTACACATATTTGTGTTAATCTAAAACAAAATTCTCCTAATTTTTTTTTATAAAATGGCTTCTGAATTCCAAAATCAAAAAATTAATCATAGACCCAAAGTTCGTGGTGCAAGATTTGCAGTAGCCGAAAATGAAAGCATTTGCAAAAATTATGTTTTTTTATAGAAGATAGTATCAATAGTACATCTCAAACAGGCAACACCTTGTGGGAAACATATTTCAGAAATTAAAAGAGGATAAAATAAACATCAATAATCGTGATAGTGATGGGTTGTCAGGTCGCTTCGCTACAATCAATAAACAAGTCTGCTTGTATATGTTGCCCAGATCATACAAATCACTGGTGCTAAACAAAGTGGCCAGGACGAAGTTGATTGGGTAAGCATAATTATATCAAATGTCCAAATTAAATAAATAATAATTTCAATTTGTATTCTTTAATAAATTTGTTTTTGTAAGTTATAGGAACGAAAGTATCAGTCGAACTGGCACTACAAACACAACCAACGATTTGGACATGAAAGTTGCTACCATATATTAAAAATGCTACCCAAAGATAATTCATTGTTTTTAGCAAATATGCAGCAAGTTCCTGAAAGATCACCATACTCTCTTTTTACCTCTACACCAAATTCAAGTCCCAGTTCACCATTTTGTTCACCGGATAAACTAGGAAATCCAAATCTCAATTGTGATCTCAATAAAGCTAATAACAACAAACAAAAAAGGTTTAGGAAGAACCGCAACAAAATTAGCCAGAAAATTAGTCCAACAATGAGGATCCGAAGGTTTTAACATGACCGAGTTTATGGATCATTAACGGACAACTGAGAAACAAATATCAGTTGACCGGAAGTTCATGAATAAAGAGTTGGAAAAAACATCGTCTTTCTCAAGAAATATTTGTTATCCATTATGACAAGCATAAAATTCTTTATGAGGAAACCACGACAATAAATGATGATCAAAAATTTATATTGCAAATGGAATGTAACAAGTTAAGAAGGCAGGTAGAAGAGCAAGAACTTCAACATAAAAGCCCAATTTATGAAGATGATGTTTTGGATGAAGAAGATGATAACAAGGTTCAATTTTTTTGCTAACATAATTGTTTTAATTATTTAAATTTTAAATCAGTATTTAATTAATTATAATGTAATACTCCCTCTGTTTCATTATTTCTGTCCTCTATTCCATTTTTATCAGGTTCAAAGTTGTGTCCAGCTTCTGCTTATAGTCGTATTTTTCCAATAAACTTTCGAATATACCCTTAAATCTTTTATACTTATAAATTAATTTTCAAAGGGATCCAATTTAAAATATTAAAAAATATTTGTATAATTAGTAAACAAATTTTAAATATCTTTCTTCTTAAACTTTTATTTTAAAAAAATATATATGTATTTGGTTCCAAACATTAAATTCCTTATTAAGTTTATACTCCATAAGTATATAATCTTTTCATCTCTATAAAAATCCTTTTTTATTTCCTATTTATAATTTTATAACAATTTTAGGTAGTTTTTGAGACTAGCATTTTATTAAAATAAAATAGGTAAATAACTGAGGGTAGTCAAGTAAAATACTATGGACACCTTAATAATTTGACAAAGCCAAAGCGAACTAAAATTAAGAAACGAATGGAGTAGTTAGTTATTTAGTTTAATAGTTTATTAATTGTATGTTTAGTAAATGTAATTGTTTTTTTCCGAATAAACTGATAGTTTTTTCGTTGTTTGAAATACGTTATATATAAATAATGTGGAAACAAATTAACAATGCGAATAAATTAGCAATTCAGACAAGTTATGAGGTTCTCCTTAAGGATGTTGGAAACAAACTTAGTATTTGAAATTTTTTCCCTTCTATCTTCATCATTCTCTGAAAGGTCTCATTCCAATCTTTTTACCGGTTTCACCCTAATTCGATATTGATTGACAATCCGAACTAAAGATATGAATTATGCTAGTTGTTTCTTTATTTTTTGAAATCGTAGAAACAACATTACTATATTATGGTTATAAGGGTTACCGATGTCAGCGTAAAAGTTTTCATGAATGCTCGTCCAATAACTCAGACTCACAAAACCATTTTTTCGTCGTTCTGCATCCCTGGCCGGATAATACACATACTTTATGCAAATAATTGAATCTTCTTCCTGTGTAAACTTAGGTTGAACCATATTTATGGAGATTAGAGTGAGATTAGACTGGGATTCGATCAAGACTAGAATGAGAGTATACATTTAAAAGTTTTATGGGAAGTATGATTTTTCTTGGGGATGGATAGGAATATATAGGGGATGGGTCGCTCGTTCAAGTGTTTATCGCTAACGGTTAGAAAAATAACCGTTGTGCTCCACGTTATCCATATTGTATCTTCTAGTTCAAATAAATATTACAAAAAATAAAAACTTGTAATAAATTACTTGAAATTATTACATAAGTTAATAACATAAAACAAAATATTACTTAAAATTAACTTTATAAGTGTTTAAAACTTGTAATAAATCGAACATAACTTCGAGTACGCCCGCTCGATCTTCCATACTCGGCCCAAATATTCGCAGTCAGATTTTGTCTTAACCTCTTGTACAAATTGGGTTCTGAATGTGATTAGTCATTTGCGAATAGTTCTTGCACGTAGCCCTCTTTCTGGTCGAACCTTGGGCCTCAGATCTTCATCAACATGGTTAGTCCAATTTTTATTACGTCGGGTTTCCTAAATTATCATGTTATGCATAATTATGTACGTTAGAATAGTTTTATGCATTTCACGAGGACTTAAACCATAGTATGGCCCACAAATAATAGTGAACTTCAGAGTTCCAAAAGTTTGTTCCACATCCTTCATATCCATTTGTTACGTGTTAAAATACTTTATTGAGTGACCCACATCGCCTGCGAGGGGCTGAATGTACGCTAGAGCTAAGGAAGACCGTTTAGGATATATTCCATCTGCAAGATAATACCGTGAGTGTATTGATTCCTATTTTGATATTCAGACATATGTTGGGACTAATTCCATACTTGAGGTCTTCAAACATAGGTGATTTGTGCATAACATTTATGTCATTTTGTTAACACGGGAGACCAAGAAAATCATACCATATCCAACAATCATGAGTAGTAGCAGCTTCCAAAATAACAATTGGTTTTGGTAATGACCCTTATATGACCGGCACAATAAATAGGACATCCCTGCCACCAAATGCATGCATTCAAGACTACCTAGTATTCCTGGAAAATCCTTATCATGTGTTTTGCTTTAATATTTCTCTAACATCTGCCTGGGTTAGTTTTCGTAAATATGTTGGACCAAAATAATTAATCATAGTTTCACAAAACAATGAAAGATATTTGTATGAAGTTGTTTTGCCCATACGAAGATACTCATCGTTAGAATCCGCTGGACCCCCGTAACCTAGAATCCTTAGGGCCGATTTAACATTTTTTTTTGGACTATGACCTCTAATATTAAGTGCATCAAACTGATGATTAAATTCAGGTTGTACCTGGCAAAGCTCTTCAATAATCTTAGGGCCGATTTAACATTTTTTTTCTGGACTATGACCTCTAATATTAAGTGCATCAAACTGATGATTAAATTCAGGTTGTACCTGGCAAAGCTCTTCAATAATCTTTATCACCAAGTGTCGGGGCATGCAAAATCGACGTTGGAAATCTTGATCAGAGAACACGCAATTGACATTGAAATAATCGTGCATCATCTTCTGGTGGAACTCATCCCACCCCCGAAACGCATATATTCTTGTGAATACTTCTCTTAGCTCGGGAGCTCTTGGTATCTGCCTAGATGAATGTGTCAATATCATAGTGTTGGTCAGTTTTCTTTCTTCATCTGACTCATCATCCAATTGTCGCAACACCCGAACATAATTTTTTTGTTGTAAATGATCCATAACAATTTGAACCCCTTCATTTGAAGAATCCATTGAATATGAACTTAAAAGTAAAATAAATTAAAAAATCTATAAATTTATTTTATAAATAGGTAGAGAGTATAAAATTTGTGTAAAAAATGGTGCGAGTTGAATGAAATTGTTGGGTGTATGTGTAGTGGTGAAAAATTTGACTGTTAGCCTGAAAGTAGCCGTTAGCGATCTAGATTCTACCGAGCGACAGATTCTTGGTCGCTCGATAGAATCTATGTCGCTTACTGACTTTCTCATAGTTGCACGGCTAGTTTTTCATGCCACATGTCAACATGCATATCACTTTGCCCAAAATGGAATTTTTGGTACATTTCCTGATACCTATTAGCAGCGTTGGTTATTTTCTCTACTTTTTTTTGTGTAGGATTGGAAAAGTTCGAGATATATGCATCGGACCGTTGGTCTCACTCTTATTGTCATTTTACTAACAAATTGGGAAATAGTACCTACAGAGAGAAAAAAAAAAGGGTTGATGCATAATGAAATTAAAAAAATACCTACCTATAATTTGAATTAACCGAGAATTTTTATTTCAAATGACGATTATAACCCTCGACCTTAACTAACCACACATATAATTAGTTACATATTATTTCTTAAGCTTTTGAAATAGTTAATATGTGGGTCAGTGGATAAATATTTATATTCGTGAAACTTAACCGGTATTTACTTCTTTTTTTTTTTTTTTTGAAATAAAAAACGTCTTTTTATTACTTATCCAAAATCATGATATTGTCTAGTACACATTGTTTCAAAGAAACTTTCTCTATCAACTTGTATGATAATTTCAAGTAGAAAGTTGATAAAAAACTCATAACACTTTTGGCTAATACATCAACAATATTAATTATTGCCTCCTTATGCCAAGTCTTATGCATATAGCAAAACATCAAATTTGATCAAGAACACCCACTATCGAGGTAGCAAATGATCAAATTGACCTCTCAAATGCTCTGATTTCAGGAGATGCACAGTGCATCATAGTCTTTGTCTCTCGATTAAGACTATGTCGCTTATGGCGGAGTTCATCTAATGGTCCTGGCTGGAACTCTTATAAATACCTAATTTCAAACTCAATTCAACTCACACCTTCTCTATACCTCATTCTCTCACATGCATTGTGTTAATCTAAATCAAAACTCAATCAATTTTTTTTCTGCATAATGGATTCTCAAAATTCTCAAATGGATGCTCCTGCTAAAAAAGTTCGTGGTACAAGTTTTTCAATTGGCGAAGATGATAGCATTTGCAGAAATTATGTTTGTTGCACACAAGATAGCATCAATGGTTGTTCTCAAGCAGGTAACACCTTGTGGGGCAACATATTTGAGGGGTTTAAAGCGGAAACCATGAACGTCAATTCACATGATGCAGACTCTTTGTATTCTCGCTTCACTAAAATGAGTAAAAAAATGAATGAATATGTTGCTCATGTCCAAAAATGTGCTCGTCATCTACCACCAAGTGGTGAATCACCATTGAATATGGAAAAAAGGTGTTGGAGGGAATGGCACCTAAAACACGGTAGAACATTTGAACTAGAAAGATGTTATAATATCGTAAAAGATTTGCCCAAATTTAACTATGCTCTATTAGCAAATATGAAGCAAGTTCCTATAAGGTCACCATAAGACGTTGGTGGTTCCTCTACACCAACTTCAAGTCCCGGTTCACCAATGTCTTCACCGAGTGGTCCATCACCACTCCCTAATTTTGATCTCAATGCAGATAATACCGAGAGACGAAAAGGTTTAGGAAGAGCAGCCGCAAAATTTCCCCAAGAAGGAGAAGGGTCTGAAAAATTTAACATGACCGAGTTTATGAGTCACCAACGCACAACTGAGAAACAGAGATTCGTTGACCGGAAGATCACGAACAGGGAGTTGAAAAAGAGTTTTCTTTCTCAAGAGCATTTTGTTAACCAATATGGCAAGAATAAGATTCTTTCTATGGACACCTCGTTAATTAATAAGGATCAAAAAAATTATGGCAGCTGGACTAACAAGTTAAACAGGAAGGTATTTGAAGAACAAAATCAACCTCCAATCCCAGTTGAGAAGAAGAAGATGATGAAGATTATGATGAATATGATGCTGAGATTCATCCGCTTGATTGATGTCATAGTTAGTTAGTTAGTTTAATAATTAAGATGTATTTTTTTAATTGTTATTATTAAGATGTAATAGTTAGTTATTAATTAAAATAAAATAGCTAGTTAGTTCAATGAAGTTATCTTTTTTCCATTACTTGAAATACGCAGTACATAAAGGAAGTGGAAACAATGCAAACAACTTAACATTGCATACAAATTAATAATTCAAACGGATAATGAGGAACTCCTTAAGGATATGGAAACGAGCTTCGTATTTGAAATTTTTTCCTTTCCATCTTTTCCATTCACTGATAGCTCTTGCACAATCTCATTACCGGTTTCCCCCCTAAGTCGATACCAGTTGACAATCCGAACTAAAGCTAAAAATTCTACTACTCGTCGCTTTATTTTTTGAAATCTTACAAACAATTAATGAGGTACACTACGGTTATAAGGGTTACTGATGTCAGTGTAAAAGTTATCATACTTTTCCCCAATAACTAAAGCTAGGAATACTATTTTGTCGTCATTCTGTACCTCTGGCTGGATAACACACAACATAGTTTCTGCAAAGTGATAAATATTCTTCCTGAGTGAACATAGCTTGAGCCATATGTCAGGAAATCAGAATGAGATTAAAGGAGATGAGACTAAAAAGTGAGTGAGAGGGAGAAAGAGTATGTATCAAAGTTTTATGGGAGGCGTGATTTATCTTTGGGGAGTTTATAGATATATATAGGCGAGAGGATGGATTGAGAGCATGGATATCTTTTTCCAACGATAACAAAAATAGTCGTTGTACTCCACGTCATCCGTACTGCCAACGATTAAAAAAAATATCCGTTGTACTCCATTCACATTATTGAAATAAATATTACTCAGAAAATTAAAATTTGTAATAAATTAATTGAAAGTAAGAAATAGTACATAACATAAAAAATTAATAACAAATGAAACTTGTAAATAAACTACTACTTGAAACTAATACATACGACCGCCCGCTCTGCCAAACTCGGCCCAAAGATTCACAGTTAGATCTCGTCTTAACCTGTCGTATAAAGTTGCGTCTTGAATATGATTTTCCATTTGATTATAGTTCCTTGCAGGTACCACATGCATTGGTATAACCCCAGACTTCAAATCTTCATCAGGGTGGTTAGTCCAACTCTTTTCACGTCTGGTTTCTTGGATGACCATGTTATGCAGAATGATGCACGGAAGCATAGTCTTATGTATTTCACGAGCACTTAAACCACGGTAGGGTCCACAAACAATAGCGAACTTCCGTTTAAGAATTCCAAAAGCCCGTTCCACATTTTTTTCTTAAATCCATTTGCTTCGCATTGAAATATCTAATTGTGCGACCATTTTCGCCTGGGGGGGGTGGGGGCTGGCTGCTTGTACACTTGAACTAAGGTAGACCATCTAGGATAGATTCCATCCGCTATATAATACCCATGAGTGTATTGGTGCCCATTGATATGGAACCTTACATCGGGGCAAATTCCGTACTTGATATCTTCAAAAAGAGGCGACTTGTGCAGAACATTTATGTTATTTTGTAAACCCGGCAGACCAAAGAAAGCATGCCATATCCAGCAATCATAAGAATTGACAGCTTCCAAAATAACAGTTGATTCTGGGTAATGACCCTTATATTGACCTTGCCAATTCATAGGACATCCCTGCCACGCCCAATGCATGTAGTCAAGACTCTCTAGCTTTCCTGGAAAGCCCTTATCCAGGTTTTGTTTTAATATTTGAAGAACATTTGCTTCTGTTGGTTTACGTAAATACGTTGGACCAAAATGATTAATCAAACTTCGTAAAAAAATGAAAGATACTTGTATGAAGTTTTTTTTCCCATACGCATCGTTAGCATACGCCGGACGACCGTGACCTAGGATCCTTAGGGTCGAGGTAACCTTTTGTTCTGGACTATGGCCTCTAATATTCAATGCATCAAATTGATAATTTAATTCAGGGCATACTCGACAGAGCTCTTCAATAATCTTTACCGTCAAGTGTCGGTGCATGCGGAATCGACGTTGGAAATTTGTTCAGAGAACAGGCATCCAACATTGAAATAATCGTGTATCAGTTACTGGTGCCACTCTTCCTGTCCACGATACACATATCTTCTTGTGAATACTTCTTTTGGCTCAGGATCTCTGGGTATCTACCCCGATGATTCTGCTGCTAACATAAGGTTGGTAAGTTCTCTGTCTTCATCAGAATCAACTTCCATTTGTTGCAACACCCGAACATAAGTTTCTTGTTTTGTTTTAAACTGATCCATAATAATTTTAGCTTCATCATCAGAACAATCCATCGACTGTGAATTAAAAGTTAGATAGTTTAAGAAATCTGTGAGTTGATTGTAGAAATAGGTAAAAATGGTGTGAGTTGAAAGAAATTGTTGGGGTATATGTATAGAAGAAGGAAATTTGGCAGTTTTACCTGAATCCGACCGTTGCCTGAAAGTAGTCGTTAGCGTCTCGCTTTTTATCGAGCGACGTGGTGTTAGCCGCTAGCGACCAACACCTTGTCGCTCGACAAAGAACCAGCCACTCAGAATATTTTTCTATAGTGGCACACCCTATTTTTACAACCACCTAACTAGACAAACAAACCCATTTAAAAGGGAATATAGGATCTGGTCTTAGACAAACAGAAAAAATAATTACTAAAACATCCAATAGTAACAGACTTAATTTCTTTTATAATTTCTTATTCTTGAACATAAAGAAGCATTAAAAGTTGGGAGAATTGTTGATATGACCCCATTTTATTACCTCCATTTCAAATATGATCTCGTTTTTTTAACTATTACAAATATGATCCCGTTTTTTTCTTTTATTATAAATATGACCCCATTTGTTGTAGGGAGTGTTTGGATACAACCTGAAATAGTAATTTTTTTGAGTAAATTAAATTAAGATCTTAATTTAATTTGATTGATAGCTTTATCAAATTAACTTTTGATTGATTGATGACATTACTCTTATTGTAGTCTTAGCCTAATCATCGGGTTCATTTGGGGTAAAACGTATTGTAGTCTTAACCTGATCATCGGGTTCATTTGGGGTTTCGCCTTTTGAAGTTCAATTGATGAATTTATTAAGGCTTTTAAAATGTTTGTGTTATTGTCTGCTAATTAGTTTCATAGTTGCTTTCTGTTTGTTTCAAACGTTATAATGACTGTGAGTACACCTAGTTTGAGCATCTTGGTTTGAATAAACTAAAGCATAATAGATTGACAATTGGTTGAATTTTAAGTTAGAATTTGGTTTGTCATACAAAAAATCTATTCGTACACAGTAACAACACGTTATTTTTATCAAAAGAGAAGATAATAGATGGATTTTCATGATGTCCAAGAAACGAGAGTTGCAAGTTAACCAACCTGATGATATCTTATAGAGAAGTTAAACAATATGGGTTAAAAAGGAAGACCTTAATTTAATTTAGTCAAAATTTTTTTTTTACTATTTGAGGTTGTATCCAAACACTCCCCATAAAAATAGAGTCATATTTGTAATAGCTAAAAAAACGGGATCATATTTAGAATGGAGGTAATAAAATAGGGTCATATCAACAATTCTCCCTTAAAAATTTTAAGAAAATACATAATATTCCTACAATCTCCTACAAAGTAGATATTAATACGTGGTTTCCTTCGGTTACAAATCTCATAAGACGGCTCTTCTTACAACAATGCATTATTCTTCATCTGGTCATGTAATTAAACCAGCTGTGCCTTATGCACATCTCCCAATTTCACCCAAAACAATTATTCCTGCTCCATAGCTCCATGTAATATAATTAAAGGAAGCATCAATTAACATAACTTCCATATCTTTCTTAAACATACTCACGAAGTCAGTGAAATCATTGATTATTAATCTTACACATAATCTTGTGTTTTCTTCTTTTGCTAAAATAAGATATATGGAAACTGAATTTCTCGTAGAATCTTCAAAAGAGGAAGGCTGATAATACTTAAAAATTATATTACAACTATGTTTCCATATTAACCGGGCAATAATGGTCGTTTTCTCTGCCCAATCATTTACATCATATATAATGCTCTCAGTTCATTAATGAATTAACATATCATATGGGTAGCAGAGCATATTTTGGTTGATAAAGCGAATTCAGGGTCAGTGTTTCGGTCACAAATCACATTGCAGATTTTGGGGGTCAACAAATAGGTTTTGGTTCACAAGATATTTTTTAGATCAAAACGTAACATTTTAGCTAATTATGAGGTAGATTTTTAATCACTTAATAAATATTGAGTCATAAAGCAGATTTTTAATCATGAGATAACCAGTAGTCCAACAAATTTAAACCTTAAATCTAAAAATTGTAAACTCTTCCGAGAATGGTGAACCTCGTACAAAAGGCACATACAATTAATACATGACTGACACATGCTCCTTTCAATTCAGTTTATAAAAATTGAGCTATTTATTTCAAAATTTTATTTTTATTTTTATTTTTATTTTTAATACAAAAATTTTATTTCATAAAAGTTAAGTTATTTCATTAAACAAGACAATATTTCTAAAATTATTCTTTTAATTAATTATTATTACTAAATTTTAGTATGATATATATAATTTGATTGTCATGTTTATATTTTTTACATAGGTGTTTTAAAATGCTTTCTAACAATATAAAGTTTACAAATATCGTGTCATAGTTTGAGAGGTATGTCATTTCTAAATTTTACTATTTTGTTATTCATAAGGATATAATTGGAAAAAATACCTAAAATTACCCCTCTCTCCTTGTTTCCTTAAGAATTGTGCAAACTTGATTCAATTTTTATGAACCAGAGGGAGTGTTAAACTGGATTATCAGTTGAAACACGATTGATCTTTTCGCTAATTAAAAAGAAAATGATAAATTTTCTTTGGAAGCATAAATGTGGTGCTAAGTGTTCTCACTTGGTAAATTGGAAGTTGGTTTGTGCTTCTAAATTTAGAGGTGGATTGGGGGTTCTTAATCTTAATCTAATGAATACAACTCTTCTTACCAAACGGTGTTAGATATTTGGAGTAGAAAAAAATCATCTTCGGTACAAAATTGTTCTTGAGAAATATGGTACAAGTAGCTCTAACTAGATTCCTTATAAAGAGACTTCTTTTAGTGGTGTCTCTTGTTGGAAAACTATCTCTGAATCTAGACATATTATAAATGTGAGTTCTTCTATAACAATTCAGTCTGGTTCCGAAGTTTATTTTTGCAATGACAGATGGGCTGGTGATGAGTCCTTGAGTTTGGGGTTTCCAGATATTTTCAAACTTGCAAGAGATTAAAAAGGTTGTAGCTGTTAATCATATTTCTGTTGAGGGTAACTAGATTTTGATTGCAGAAGAAGATTATTATACATAAGGTCGATTAGCTTATTTAGTTGCGACAGATTGGTGATTATTCTCCAATGCTTGATGGTTCTTCTAATACAAGAATATGGTTACTTGGTATTCTCCGTAAGAACATGTTGGAGAAAATGAGGTTTTAACAATGTTTTATAAACTTAATTTTCATGGTTTTGGTTAGAATTGATCTTAGGATCTATGGGTCACCATGGATGGTTGCTCATTTTCATATGAGTGAATGAAAGGTAACATTTAGTCCCACGTTGCTTAAATTAAAGATCCGTGTTTTCCCTATAACTAAATTATTACATTGGGTATATTAAGGAGGGTGGGCAAGGGTGGACAGATTATGCTTGGCTTGGCTTGTGATTATGCACGTGTGTGGGTGTCAACTAAAAACTATTTTTTGCCGAAAATATTTTTGAGTGATTCTTAAGGAAATTGTTTTACAAAATATTTTCTCTTAATGTTTTATTTATGGGAGAATTCCTTTTTCGTTTTTATCTTAATTTTTTTTACAAGAAACCCAAAACTTGTTTTACAAGAAATCTGAAACTCTAGACTTCCTCTTTGGTTTCCTTTCTCCTATAAATGCTAGTCGAAATTCTCTTTTCTACTTATCCCAGAAGTAGCTACTATCCTGTCTTATTTCTCCTCTTCTCGCTTTTTCTTGCACTTAGCTTGTTTATTTTCTTTTAGTACACGTTGCTAAGTTCAGAGAGTAGGTAGCTTGTTTTGTGCTGATACAAGCGATATGATGCAGTTATATCCTGGACACATCTTCGTTGTTGGTGCATCATCACTTATTCCTGTGTGTACCTGCGAACTAATGTGTTAGGGACAACTTTTAAACCTGTGATTTTTCACTCGTCAAGTTGTCTGTGCCAAAGTTTTCAATTCAGTATTTTATATATTTCCTGAAACATCTAACTTTAGTGTTCATTGTTGCAAGACTTCAACATAACATTATATGCTAAACGAATTGAAGCTGATGGGGTTGATGACTTTCCTCATTCTTTTATCTGGAATCCCTTTAACCTTCTAATATTACTTACTTATTGTGGTGTGCAACATATGACAAGCTCAATACAGTTGATTTGCTTAGAAGAAATAGTATCATTCTAGATAATTGTTATAAAATGTGTGGAAATGAAAAAGAAACTGCAGAGCACCTTCTTCTACATTGCAAAGTCGCTTTTAGGGTGTGGTCTTTGTTGATTCCCTCTAACTGGGTGTGGAGTCTTCCTAAGTCTCTTTTAGATTTGGCAAGTGCTGGCTCTTTTGACATCATTCACACTCTAATGGTGATACTATTTGGAAGGTCATTTCAGTTGCTGTCATATGGGTTCTTTGGATGAAGAGAAATGCATGTATTTTCAAAGAAAAACATATTTATAAAACTAATGATGACCCTGGAACTGAAGCAAAATCTCTGGTAATTTCATGGATCATTGCTTTTTGTCATTCTGCTTTTTCAAACATAATTCATAACTAAGATGCTTTATTTTCTTGATGTAATTTTTTTTAAAAAAAAATTTCTTTTTTTTTCTTTATTGCTATTGTGGTAGCTTTTTGTATATTCACTAGATTTGTGTCCGTGCTACGCACCAGATCTTTTTTGTTTTTTTATCGTTGATTTAATTCTTTTTTATTGTGTTTAGAAAGAATTATTAATGGAGTTAGGATTGTAAAACTCTACTATGATGGACTTTATCATAGATGCAATTAATATTTCAAAATAGATTAGCATAAATAGAGAGCTTTTATAAAGCATGATGACTTCAACACTTCATGGGTAGTACTTTTATTTAGAGGTGTTATTTTGTTACTGTTCCTCACTTTCTTTCAAAAAATTACTGCGATCATTTCCCTACCTCACCTAAAAAAACAATCTAATTTTGGCCATTTCGAAAGCGAGAAGTGTACTATTGTGCATCATTTTTATCTTTTTTACAACATAACTCAATCTTACTGATCAGTTCATCTATCATATACTTGTCTCTCTGTATTTTGAATGTTTTGCAAAGATTGTTGGTATTGTCTAGTATTTTAACGAAACCTTCTATAACGAAGTCATCTAATGAGCTCGTGGTTTCAACTTCATACTTGTTTACTTTTTTTCACTCCAGGATCAATTTCAGGTACCCTTCTTATTCTTTCTATTAGATTTTTTTTCCTATTTTGTATTTTATTTTCATATCGTAGATATACATATGGTCAAATGTTGGTGGTTGGCCATCCATAGGTAACAAATAACCGATTTTGTGATGATTTTGACCATTCATTGTAAATATCCATAGGATTGAACCATCGTTATGTTGATTCTTTATTTTGGCACCAATCTCAATAAATACAAACATAGAATTATACGCCTAATTTTTTCCTAGTTTTGCTGCTCTTGATCCACCATTTGTGTATTGCAAAAGGTTTTTTAGAAAAAACGGTGTATTTTTCAAGAGAGACAATTTTATTGTTCCTTTCATGCAACATATGTTGAATTCGGCTAAACTTTTCTTTTATTTCTTTTGTTGCACCTCTTCTCATTCCACATAATTGCTTGACAATAAAAACATATTGTTGTTGGACCTCTGATATATGTTCTGTCAAGTCTGTCATTGGTACAATTAAGAAGTTTACCACAGTCGTAAGTATGAGAAACAAATTATATGTTTAGTTTTGAATAAATATCATCAAAATAATAAACTAATTTGTATATGGGAATTCTTCGTCCGAATCAAAAATTACAGCTTAAGTTTCTTCCATGTACTTCATTTTATTTTTTATATTAAATGACAGTATATTAATACAAATTAGTAGCATAAATTAAATGACAAAGAACCATCACCATTTTTCTTATTCATATGAAAACAAAATTTTACTATTCAACATTTAATTGTTAACAAAATGTCTTTTTCTTTTATTTGCATCCTGAGCTATGATTTCTTATGAAACTGAATCCAATTTAGATAGTTAGTTTCAATATAAAAAATACATACATCTCAAATTATTAAAATAAAAATTCATAATCACCTATCTTTTCCTTCCTCCTAAGCAGTTTCTTTTTATTTGTACAACATCGTTGAATCATGCGTCATGTCCATAGATTTATTCTTCAACGTGTATGTTCCATGAGTAAAACAAAGTAACTCATAAATACAATAAATAGAAACACCAATTACACTACTTACAGATATTTCAAGAGTACTCATGTTTACGGTGTGAACATAATTAAATTCAAGATAAAATAAAGTTCAAGGCTAATTAAATGCTAAAGCAATCACTGTAAATGACCAAACAGCTTGAGAATAAACTAACTCAAGTGTTGTTGCTTGCAAAATCTATCCATTGCTAGATCCCATAATTTGATAGCTATCTTTGACTTCCTTATCATATTCAAAAGGGAAGTATTTTCTAACAACCAATTCATCACTTGTAGACGGCATCCACGTTGACGCCGTTGATGATATTGAAGCATAATTTACATAGAACAACCCTTTAAACCCATCTACCATAGAAAGAACGACCTTTAAATAAAGATCATTGTTAGCGGGAAAAATATTTGGGAGGAAAGCAGACTTTTAGCTGTCAGAAGTTTGACTGTGTGCGGTGGTGATTGAAAATAAATTCTTAAATTAAAACACTGCCTCCTATAAACAATTCATAACTGATATCTTTAAAAAAAAATGGTTGAACACTTTCACAATTAAGTATGAAGCCCTTCTTTAGCAATGTAAACATATTAAAGATTGCAAATGTATAATGACAAAAGGGATTATTACATATATTTTTGATTAGACAGAATTTTTTCCTAAATTCTTAAAAACCAACGGATGAAGAAGATTACCATTAATTTTCATAAAAATAAAGAAGCTTATTTTCTGAATTAATGAACAGTTCAAACTTTAAACTAAAGATCTTGGAACTGACGGATAACGGAATAATCAAAATTAATAATAAATACGGATATAAAAATTTGTTGATAACACAAAAGAAATCAGAAAATTACTTATAAGCAATGGCACGGATGGATGTTGTCGAAGAATTTCCTTAAATATCGCTTGAAGGTAAGGAAGGTTGACTCTTCAACTAACCTGTTCTTTAATCCTACGACTAAATATATTTCTTTTGTAGATGTCTTGAAGATTTTACGATGGTTGATGAGTTTCGCTAATGCCCCATTTTATTACACCGGTAGATGTGTTAGTTCCAGCCGTGACGATATCTTGTACATAAAATGTATTTTTAAAACATTAGTAAATACTATCAATATGACTGTCTGGCCAAATTTGGTTGAGTTAGACTCTTTTTGATTTTCCTCATACGGACATGTATGTAAGTAAGTACAGATACAACATAAAAATAGCATACCAACACGACCACTTTAACGTTATCTCTTGTGATTTAACATGTGGTTTCTCATCAGCTGCTGCATTAGTAACATATCCAAAACCTCCATCACCTTTCCTCATCTTGTAATCTCCTTCCCGATCCACCATGATTTCTTCCAGTAATGTATTGTATCTGTTGGAATTAATTCAAACATGGTCAATCGGTTTATTATGATAGTTTAAAATTTAAATGTTTTAGGATTTAGTTAATTTTTTGAATTTTTGATATTTTTGAGTTTAGTCCAACTGTAATCCTAGTCTTTAGGAGTTTAACAAGTAATTCCTAGAATTTAGGAATATTTGGTAAACAAAATCTTAATTAGTTTTAATTTTGTTTTAAGATTTTTAGCGTTTGTTATTGTTAGCCTATATAAGACCGGTTGATTTTTAATAAATGATATGAAAAAATATGTTTAAGTATTTTGTTTCCACAAGTCTCTTTTACTTTTTCAGTTAATACTTCTATTTTATCAAATTCATTAAATATTTTTTACATTTGGCATCAAGAGCCAGAAGATCTTATAGAGATGACAACCAATGGAACACTTCCACAACCAGATATTCTTATTTTCAAAGATGATAACTTCAAATTCTGGTCTATTAAATTGAGAATTATTTTCATTTCTCATGATTTATGGGAATTAATAGAAAATGGTTATGATGAAGTGAATCCAGATGAAAGGCTCACTACAGCTCAAAGGAATGAGTATAGAGAAAAAGTGAAGAAAGATGCTAAAGCTTTGTCATTCATCTAAGAAGGCTTAGATGATTCAATTTTTCCAAGTATTTATAACTGCAAAACAACAAAAGAAGCATGAATTGTATTGCAAGGACAGTTTGAAGGTACTAACAAGGTGATTACTGTGAAACTACAAACTCTTCATCGTGAGTTTGAAACTTTTTCCATGGTAAATAATGAATCAGTGCAAAAAATTTTCGACAAAGTTATGAAAAACATGAATGCAATCAGGTCTTATGGTGAAGTACTCTCTGATCAAAAGATTGTGAAAAAGGTATTATGTTCTCTTCCTTCTAAATTTGAGCATATAGTAGCTGATATTGAAGAATCCAAATATTTGTCAACTTATTCTTTGAATGAACTAATTGGGTCTCTTCGAGCACATGAGAAAAGGTTAAACAGGTTACTGAAACAGGAAGCATATGAAGAGAAAGCTCTTATGGCTAGGGAAAATGGTAAAAATCATTCTCCTCAATGTTCAATTTGCAAAAGAATAAATCATACTATGGATGTTTGTCATTTCAAAGATAAAAAACCACTGCAATGTTACCACTGCAAGAAGTTTGGTCATATCGAAAAATATTATCGTGATAAACCCAACGAGGAAAATGCAAATTTCTGTATAAGAGCATCTGATGATGAAGAATATGTAATCTTATTTTAATGATAAAATTATGATGATAATGGTGATTAATATTGATGATGATGATGAAGTTGATTATGTGTTGTTGATTATGATGTACGATGATGGTGTTGATGATGGTTATAAAGAAGATGTTTGAATTATGGGAGGATGTTAGAATTAATTCAAACATTGTCAATCAATTTATTAGGATAGTTTAAAATTTAAATGTAGTCTTTAGGAGTTTAACAAGTAATTCCTAGAATTTAGGAATATTTGGTAAACAAAAGTTTAATTAGTTTTATTTTTTTAATATTTTTAGGGTTTGTTTATTGTTAGCCTATATAATGCCGGTTGATTTTAATAAATGATATGAAGAAATTTGTTTAAGTATTTTTTTCCGCAAGTCTCTTTTACTTTTTCAATTAATATATCCATTCTATCATATTCATAAAATATTTTCTACAGTATCTGCCTCGAACATCCATGGATGTCTTGAAAAGCTAAAAAACTGAGGTATATATATTCGTATTTTTAGTAAAAAACATTTTGTTCCAATTTTTTTTTTTTTAATTTAAAAATATAATTTTTTCTTCGTAAATTGTCGCTGTGAGGTATTGTCCACCCACTGTAGGTGACGTTAACCCGATACAATTAAGTATGGGGTGTAAACAAAGTGTAATAATTTTTAAATGTTAATAGCCAATAGGAAAGTGGGTTTCCTTTACCCCGTAATGTTTACACCAATCAAATATTACCAAGCGTCCCCACCATAATACCCGCATCCCAAAAGGTCTATTTTTATTAATAAGAAGCGAGGGTTTCATCACCATTTAACCTAAAAACTTTATTTGTCTATTTCTTTTAATGTTTTAATTTTTTTTATATAAATTGTTCTCTTTCAGTCAAAAATAAATAAATAGTGCTATTATTATACAGGTCCTTTGTGATATCGTGATCCTTTGAATTAAGGTACGTAGCCCTAAAACTCTCTAAAATCACATCAACTATAGCAACCCCCTTATCAACTAAGCACTTGCTGGACACCCTAATCCTAGTTAGTAATTCATCGACCGACACGAATAACTCGGAAACGTATAACACGCATGAACTAATCAAACTCCAAACCACCCAATTAGTTTACCATTCTAACTCACCGATTTAATCATTTGGTTTTATTTTTAAAAAACTCCATTTGGAGGGATTCAAACCCAAAACATATAACTTGCTACAGGAGTTTTAACCACCGAGCCCTCTGGTATAAGTAATACATATATTTATATATATTTAGTTCAAACCATAAATTATAACATTATCAGTTAAAAAATATTTTTTTATCATTTATTATATGTTGAATTTAGAAAGTTAAATTCATATCTCTAAATCAAATTATATACATATATGTTATCGTTCTCAATTACTGCCGAACACTGAATTTATGACCGGATTTAAATCATCCGAATCCATATAATACTCTACGATATAATACTCGACGTTTACCTTCCCAAATTTCCCTCAGTATCCCGAATTGCTAACCCCTTAAGGCTTAAACACATCCATTATTGTACTCCCCTCCTATGCTCTGAAAGTACGTACAGAGTTGCAAAAGGACTAATTAGTGGTCAGGGCTTACTCCAAAAACCCAAAATATCCCAAAGGGCACTCATTTAAATTACAAAAATTACACCGAAGTACTTAGATGTAGACGGTGGTACTACTCTCCAAAACAGTTCAATTTCTAGTCTCTCAGTCACTCTCCATTGTCGTTTAGTCTCTCTATAAGCCTCTCAATTGGTTGGATCTCCATTACGTGTCTCTGTCTTGCTATTACAGATTTCAAAACGGAGTCAAGGAAAGAAGAATTTGATAGTATAAATTATTAGCTTTTGTTTTCTTTCTCTCCAACTATGATTGTTCTCTCATTACTAGTAGTGAAAGAAGAAGAAGAAAAAGAAGAGGCTTTTGAGAAGATTTCCTTTCTCAACTAATTTCTAAGGGTTTTATTACAACAACCAACAAACAACTGATATTCATGGATAATCAAACTACACTGAGTGAATCCAGGGTGCGTATTGGTCTGCAACCCTTTTGTTTTCATTTTTCTTTTATTTGGTAATGAAACTGTTTCGGGATTTTCGGGTTTTTATGATTATAGTGATCAATTATTATATTGTTTTTTTCTTAGCGATTGGATTTTACTTCTGGGTTTTGAATTTTGTTATCCGGAATCTAGTGAATTTGAGATTTTTGCCATGTTTTGACCAACTTGTTAGGTTTAGGATTGATGAGTAATAGTGATGACAGAAGGATTCATTTTAGTCGAAAATGGATTTATTTTAAGCTACTCCATGCTTTGTTTTGTTTTGGATTGATTTCATTTACCTTTAAAGTAGGTTTCTAGTTTATCTATATGATTTGTACTTCTAGGGTCACTTTGATGTTGAAATTTTTTGGATTGATACACGCAATGTTTAATTGTCTTCGGATTGAGTATAGGTTGCATTTTGTATGTGCATATGACTTGGTGATGTTGTTCATTGTTATTGTTATGTCCTAAACTCTTCCTTACCCATTTTTTCTGTGTCTCTTGATTGTAGAGGGTAGTTCCACAGAATACATGGGTGCTAATTACAAATTTCAAACTGGCTTACACTCTACTACGCCGACCAGATGGAACGTTCAACCGTCACCTAGCAGAGTACCTTGACAGAAAAGTTCCTGCAAACATAATTCCTGTGGATGGTGTGTTCTCTTTTGATGTTGTTATTGATCGAAGTACTGGTCTTCTGGTAAGGGTTTACAGGCCAACTCAAGCTGGTGATGCTCAGCCAGGTTATCTGAACCTTGAACAGCCTCTCAGCTCTGATGTGGCTGTTCCTGTTATTATTTTCTTTCATGGGGGAAGCTTTGCGCATTCCTCTGCTAGTACTGCTATCTATGATACGCTTTGTCGGCGCCTTGTGGGAGTTTGTAAATCAGTGGTGATATCTGTAAACTACCGTCGTGCACCTGAAAACAGGTATCCCTGTGCATATGATGATGGTTGGGCGGCTTTGACATGGGTTCACTCAAAGCAATGGCTCGGGAGTGGGAAGGATTCCAAGGTTCGGACTTACTTGGTTGGGGATAGTTCTGGGGGTAATATTGTTCACCATGTCGCATTGAGAGCTGTAGAATCAGGAACTGAAGTGATGGGGAATATACTGCTCAATCCGATGTTTGGTGGGATAGAAAGGACCGAGTCAGAGAAGAGATTAGATGGAAAGTACTTTGTTAGTATTCGAGATCGAGATTGGTATTGGAGAGCATTTCTTCCTGAAGGAGGTGATAGAGATCATCCTGCCTGCAACCCGTTTGGTCCCCAAGGTGTCAGCTTTGACGGGATCAAGTTTCCCAGGAGTCTGGTTGTTGTGTCTGGTTTGGATCTCGTACACGACTGGCAATTGGCTTATGCTGAAGGACTTAAAAAGGCCGGGCAAGATGTGAAACTCATTTTTCTAGAAGAAGCCACAATTGGATTCTACTTATTACCGAACAACAATCATTTCCATAACGTCATGGAGGAGATCAACACCTTTGTATGTTCTGATAGTTAATAGTAAAAACTTCACTTTCAGATAGAAATCAATTCACTAAAGAGGTTATACGTATTCCTGTTTGGGGTTTGATTTACAGTGTAAAATTTCTATATTTCTTATTAGGGTGTTCTATCTGGTATTGATGAAACATCTGAAGTCTTTAAGGAATTACTTGTTTTGGTATGTTGGGTATAGAAATAGGCGTCTATGTTTCACTGGCTGCAGGACAGTATTCTATACTGGAGGGCAGTATCAGGCTATCAGCTGAAAGAAAGCTCCTAACCTGACTTTTGGTGCGTCTCTCTTCGAAGAATCTATAAGGCTGACGGTAGGAATTGTTTGGAAGGGGTTCGGCAGAAAGGTGTGAAATGCAGCTCATCTCTTTCCAACTGCTGACAGCGTGAAGAACGATATTTCAGGTGATTGATCGTTGCCTGGCTTCTAATGCTGTAAACCTTGATTAACATTATAACATGGATGGGGAATTTAATCCATGGATAATCAGACTTTGTATGCATACCTCCTGTTTCAGATTTTTGTATATAAATCCTGTTTTTTGTTTATTTTTGTATATAAACCCTTTTATCTATTATGACTTTCATCTTACTTTGTGTTACTTTCTTGTTTAGTGGTGATTCATGAATTATTCTTTTGACTTAAATAGGAATCTGGATTGAAATGTTGAGCCACTATTTCTGGTGGTTAATGTGGTAATGCTCAACCTTGATCTGTAGTGTTCTCTGAACAATAATACTCCCTCCGTTTTTGGCCGTTTCTGGAAAAGAGAGGCTAAAATAAAAAAGTGATAGTAACATTTTTCCTAAAACGGAAGTAGTACTATTCATGTACAATTCTGATGTACGAAAGTCCTATACTTTTTATCACCTGGGAAGCTGGTCCAAAAGCCCAGAAATGTGATAAAACTATACAAATGAAGCATACCAGTAGAAGCATTTTCCCAGGTCCAAAAGCCTAGAAATGTGATAAAACTAGAGAGATACAAATGAAGCATACCAGTAGAAGCATTTTTTTGAGTACATGGCTGAAGGAATAACAGTTGACAATAGTGGCACCTCCAAGTCAAAACCAATTCCTAGAACACAAAATTGATACTGCAACAGAGAAAAAGAAATCTTTGCAAATTGAAGAAAGTAATAATGCATATCATTAGTATTTTTGTCTCTTGTAGTATGGTTTGCTAATGACCCTGGAATGTGTGCGTCCTTGTGGCAGTCCTCTCCTGTATTCCTCAGACCGTCTGTGTAGGTCAGGATGTCATTTGTCAATCTCAAGTATCCGGAGATTTTGGAGCTGTTGTGTTCCTTCCGGCTAGCAGTACAGATTCTCACATTCGGAAATCTTAAAAATTTCAAGTGATGTGAGGTTGGATGTCTCCCTCGGCAGAGTTTGCAGGCCCAGACAGCTCGGGATTGTTAGAAATCTAAGGCTTGGTTTGAGTATTTGTGGTTCCAGGATGGGAAAAGGTGTCATCTTAGGCAGAAACGTAAGAGATACAAGGGCAGTGAGGTGCTGCAAATCATCTGGCAAGAATACTAGTTGTGGACAAAAAAAATATTCAGGAGACAAGAACTCGAGGGCGGTTGAATGTTAATGAAATTTGTGCAAAGACTCAGATGACGACAGCTACATATTACGCCATTTTTGTAACCATCTCACAAAGATACCCATATTCACAACTGATACAAAAGCGATAACATACTGTATAATCATACAATATTTTCAGGATTTATTACACTTGTGGGTTCTTTATGCTTATATATCAGTGCTTAAATTGTTATGTATTGAAGACTTATTTTAGGAGTGGGTTTGGATTTTTTAGTCCTAGGTAAAAATTTAAAGGGATATTTTCTATTTTATATCTTGTCTAATATATGGAAGGTGTTTTCTAATATTAGCTAGGGATTCTTGGTCGTCAAGTTATAGGTACTAGGCTATGTAGAGAGTATTATGAATGTAGAGAGAGATCGGTGAGAGATTTCTTGTGTTAGCTTTAGGTGAATTCAATAGGTGAGGAGCAATAGACAAAGTGATCGTCTCAGGTAATTGCTACGGTGTAACCAAGGGTTTGCTAGGATTCCACAAAGGCGTTCTACATTTGTAATTGCTTCATTCATATTGGATTGGATCTGGTGCGACTCAAAGCGGACTAGACAATATATACACATAAATCTTGCATGTCTTGTGAGTTTGATTTACTTTCTTGTTCTTTGTTTGTGCTTGGTTTACTTATTATTCACCATATCATTCCAAGATCTTGTATTCCGTGGTTTTGTCAGTACCTAAAGTAATTGTCTGCGCAGTTCCTTGAGAGGTAAAATCCTGACACAAAATTTAATAGTGGAATGATTCAAATTAACTCAATTAGGTTTGTTTTCACCAGACTCTCAACAATTATGTCATTCGCCTTATCAGTTATGCTTATTTCATCCCAATATATGCATTTACTCGGATCTTTACACGACAATGACTTTGCCAGCATACACAAGTAGCTTACCTTAGTCATTCCCGTCCCACAACATGTTAGAATCTTGCAACAATGAACAACAACATTAGATGTATCCAATAATAATAAAGAACTGAATCAAAACAACTCTAAAATCACAGGTTCAACAAATTGTCCTTAACACATTAGTTAGCGAGTATATTCAAGAACGAGTAATGCTAAACCCCAACGTGCGAAGATGTGTCCAGGATAAGACTGCCCGATATAACTTGTATTAGCACAACACAAACTACCCACTCTTGAACATAGCAAGCACCCCTAATATTGGTAATGCCAGATTCAGGTTTACGAAGCATACCTTTGTTGTGATGACCATGTTTACCTTTGTCAAAAGAGGGATATATGAAGAAGAAGTAATACTTATTAGAAGAAAGAAGTAGGCAGTAGGGATGAAGAATGATAAATAGGTTTACAGAGGAACCCAACCTAAAGATATAGGCTAATAGAGGAGCCTTAACCTCCGAATAACTCAAGTGTTAAAAACAATTTCTAATAATTCAATTCCTACTTTTTATTCATTTCGCAAGTCTTTAAATAAATGCTACATGGACCCATAACTCTGTGAATTCGAAGGACTAGAAATGACTAGTTCCACTAAACCATGATAGATAAACACTACCTCCCACTAATTAGGAAGACTAAGACTTTGAATTGGTAAATCCAATTCTCTTTACTTATTCAGTCTAACGACTTAATACTGACCGAAACAAATTCAGATACTAATGAAACAATATTTAACAAAACTAAACACTAAATTGACCTAATAATTCGAAGTCAGTAAGTTAGTATTCCTAATTAGTAAGAGATAGTGTTTATCTATCATGGTTTAGTGGAACTAGTCCTTCCTAGTCCTTTGGGTTCACAGAGTCATGCGTATATATAAAATTTATTTAAAGACTTGTGAAATAAATGAAAAAGTGGAATTAATTTGTCAGAATTGGTTTAACGCTTGAGTTATTTGGAGGTTAAGGCTCCCCTGTTAGCCTATATCTTGAGGTTGGGTTCCTCTGTAAACCTATTTATCATTCTTCATCCCCACTGCCTACTTTTTTCTTCTAACAAATATTGTTTCTTCTACATATATCCCTTTGTGACCGTATCTGTTTCAACCTAATGAAAGTTCAAGGAGTAGGGTAAAATTTTAGGATGTATCAAATCTTGCGGCGCTTGCTTGATAACTTATAAGGTCGAGGTTCTATAACGAAATTGTTTAAAACAGTTGTAATAATCAACCTTGGATGTTGTTAAACATTTACGGCATAACAAAGAGGATCTGAGGGAATATATGTGGGTACCATGGGTTTGTGGCAAAACCAGAACAAGGGGATATTGATTTTTCTTAAGATTGTTTCTTATATACACTTGGCTTCAACTTGTATGACCAGTGTTCTTTTGCACTTCTTCTGCCTTCTAGGCGCCATAATATCTAGTAGAAGATGAATTCATTGATTGAAATCTGGGCAACACTGGACACGAATAAATTCTCAAAAAAATAGGACGCATGCACGTATATATTTATGCGTATATTTTTTCACACATAAAAGACTGATATAAGGGCATAAATGTTTAAGAAAGTCTTTATTATTTAAAAAACAAAAAATATTGCGGAACAATAGTAAAGCATCTACCACTTTGAAGTTGAGGATGTAGGATGTAGGATCGAATTTTGCTCTTATTTGTTATATCTAAAATAGAAATTATTAGACCTTATAAATTAGCTTAGACAAAATACTGGTAGAAACATTTTATGTTTAAATATATTAAATATATTAAATATAAAATATATAAACTATAAGTCAGAAAAGAGCTTATGGTATAATGGTCATGGTAGTTCTCCAATGAGTTTAAGGTTAGAACTTCAAACCTCATTACCACTAATAAACGCGCGTCAGATACGGATACGGCACCAAAAGTGGTGCGCTCGTGCTACACACATTGAAATGAATTATTATTACACCAATAATAATTTTCTTCTTTTTCTTCCATCCAGAAAACATGGATAAAAGATTTATATAAGAAAAAGAATGACCTAAGTAACTAACGTACACATAACTACTGCCTGCACATGAATGTGGTGTAAACATGGTGTAACAAGTTATGTACCATTAGCCCCCCTCAAGTTGAAGTGGGCGGACTTGGGAAACACCTTTAACTTGTCAGCTGCCTGATTAATGGTAGAGATATAAGAAATTAACAGCTCCTTGGACTGGACCAACTTCCGAACAAAGTGATAGTCAATTGCGATGCGCTTCATACGTGTGTGAAATATAAGATTAGAGGGAAAAAAATATGGCACTGAGATGTCACACAACAAAAATGGAGCAGTGTAGGAAAATATAAAGGTCTCTTAGCAATTTGCATATCCAAAGAAGTTCAGCAGCAGAGTAAGCTAAACTTCTAAATTCAGTTTCCGTAGGAGATCTTGCAACTGTATTTTGTCTCTTGCTAGACCAGGAAATAGGATTTAAACCAAATAAGATGCAGTATCCACCAATACTTCTCCTAGAATCAGGGTTTCCAGCCTAATCTACATCATTAAAGCCATGCACTGCAGACAAACCCTCACTAAACAGAATCCCATAATCAATGGTACCTTTAATGTACCTTAAAATTCTCTTAGCAACAATAAGATGATCAGTAATACTACTTTATATATGTTAGAAGACTTGATTAACAACATAGCGGATTTTAGGTATTGCAGAGCACCTACAAGGGATCTGTATGAAGTAGGATCATATAGTAATTGTCCTGAATTTTTCTTTGATTTGTAACCAACAGGAACAGGAGAAGAGCAAATTTTGGATCCAGTCATATCTGACTTGTGTAGCAAATCCAGAGCATACTTGGTTTGTGAAAGAAAAAGACCATGTGCATAGCTTTTAACCTCAAGACCCAATAAATAATAAGGATCACCAAAGTCTTTAATAGGAATATGACTTTGCAGTTGGGAGATCAACTCAGTGCAATAAGACTTTGAATTGCCAGTTAGCAAAATATCATCAACATAGACAGGAAGAATAGTAATTCTATAACCAACCTTTTTCACAACTAGAGATAAATCTATTGTGGACATCTTAAAATCATAAGAAACCAACACAATTAGCAATTTGTCATACCAGGCCCTAGGTGCTTGTTTTAGTCTATATAGATACTTGTGCAATTTGCACATATAAGATGGATGATCTGGATCCATAAAACCTGGAGGCTAAGACATATAAACATTTTCAACTAGATCTACATATAAGAAAGCATTGCTTACACCAAACGAAGAAATAAACCGGTTGTAGTTAACTGCAATTGGTAAAATAATCCTGATTGTTGTTAGTTTAGCTAATGGACTAAATGCTTCAGTATAGTTAAGGCCTTCTTGTTGATAGAAACCTTTAGCCACTAACCTAGTTTTTTTGTAGTGTTTCTTTGTTGAGTCAGTAAACTGCCGTCTGTTATTATTAAGTAATCATCGATTATCTTAGTTTGCAATTAAAGTATGTTATTATTAAGTAATTATCGATTATCTTAGTTTGCAATTAAATAAAAGAAACATGAAAGATATTCTCAAATCTAGCTATGGCGTGAATTATTTTTGCATACCATGTCATTAAATGGGATATATTCTTTGGTACGGAACAAATTAAAGAGTGCTTATATCAAAGCGTGCTCACTTGTTCATCAATGCATATGCCAAAAGCTAGTCAGACGAGTTAGAAGTATGCGTGTAAGAGCGAAAACACCAAAGATGGGAAAATATAGATGAGACAAATGTGGAGCAACCAATTCAGACCTTAGAACTAAAAAGGACCCAAAAAAAAAAAGGTTAGCCCGTTCCCCGATCCGACCCGCTACATACCCCAATGTTAAAGAAGACGACAATGCCTACTATCTATCACCATCATCATTAGCTTAATAGTTACTAAAATGAATTACACATCTTTGTCCCATCTACATCAAACAGGGAAGAAAAGCTATTACATCCACTAAAACAAGGTCATGGAAAGGTCAAGGTCTAGTATTCTCTCAAATTATTTGGAAATTATACACGAATTATTTCGAATCCGTTTTATAAGTGTACATATGGAAATCCGATTTAGTTTAACGAATTTTCATTTTAAAACAAATTATATCGTGAATCTATAAATTAATGAACTATACATCTAGTATAATACTTTGTCACATCATTACTAATTTATCAATTTCTATCATATTTTAATCTTTAAATATCTAAATTTTTTAAAAAATATGGATACTGTAGAATTTTAAAACCGTGATTATGGATATGTGTAGTTCATTAAAATCGTTAACCATAGTAAAATTAACATATTTTAGAAATTAAATGACGAATTTTTCTTGTTAAATTTATATCTCTAAGACGAATTATACACGTACCTATGTCGTTCCGAATTATTGCCGAATCATGACATTTATCGGATTTTTAACCAATTTTAATTTTTATGAATTCGTATAATATTCGTACGTTTGTCGAGTATCAAATTATTAACTAGGTGTCAGTGCCAAGGGTGTTCAAGATCAATGACAAGTGATATGTATTCCGTGTATCCACTAACCAAGCACGTATGTTCTTAGTTACATTTTCTGATTCAACACATCTCGTCATCCAGCATTGAAAATGAGGTACAAATACAAAAAGATCATGGCTGCATTTAAGGGTTTGGATTTGTGGTTACGTTTTGTCATGCCAAGCTGGAATGCTGGATATGTTACTGGAGCTGGGAAGTCAGAAGTGCGAACACCTGCCAATTTCCCAAAACTAAAATAAAAAAGCCTAGTGTAATTGATTTTATCTTCCTCTGATAAAAGCTTTGCTCATGCGTCTGGTCTATGTTTAAACCTGCCAAAAGCTAGTCAGATAAATCAGAAGTGTGCGTGCGAGAGAGATATAGCTTGTTAGCACCATCATCAACTTAATTAATATGATTATCCACCAAAGAATTACTACTGGAGTTAAAGTTAAGGTAATCTTGAGACATGATTAGTTTTTGGTTTAATAGTTTTCATCACCCCATATTTAGATGACGGAGATACAAATACAGCATGATTGGGTTTCCTGGATCTGTAAATGATAAGCAGAATGCTTTTTTAGACAAAATGAACAACCGTAGATTCAGTCTCATCCGAACTCTAAAACAAAGAAAAGATGTGCACAACACTCCTCACTTACGCAAAATATGGGTATTAGGTAAGCCATTTATAAACCCAGACAAAGAGAAGGAGCTAACAAGAGTAGTTACCACTTACCATTGTTAGTATTAAAAAGTTGCTCTAACACGTGGTAGCAATGTCAGCGGAGCACAGTATCCCGATACATCAGTCTGAAGCACAGTAAAAATGCCCACTACTCAAAGATCGGAACACAATCAAGATGTCTCGCTACTCAAAGTACGAATCACAAGATCAAAACGAATTCAAAGTGCGGAGCACAAGATGTCCCGATGCATGGATCGAAATGTTGTTGGATCGTACCAAGGTTCGAAGCAGGGATCGTACTAAGGTCCGAAGCATGGATCGTACCAAGGACCGAAACATGGATCGCAAGTTGATCTGAAAGCATCGATCGCACCAATCCCGCAAGCCAGGACCGGAAGCCAAGTCCGCAATTCATTTCCCGCAAGCCAATCAGACCAACCCAGACCGTTTAAGAGAAAGCTGGATAAGAAGATAAGGTGTACAGGTGGACCCACATGGAGTTCCCACATCACTAACACATTTGACACGTGGAAACAATCTTCAAAAGACACATAGATAGAACTTACGAACAGGGGAGGGGGATCAGTCTCTTCTGGAGGGGAGGAAGACTGGATGCGGCGGTAAACAGAGCAGAGCTCCAATGGAGCATTCAATTTTTGTAACCAGAAACATCAATAAAATCTTCTCAATTTCACTACCCGTGGACGTAGGCCATTCATGGCTGAACCACGTTAAATCTGTGTTTAATCTTCTTTTATTTTTAATGAATTCAATGACTGATTTTGATGTTTTGGGTCGAAACAGTTTTCTGCCCAAACAATTTGGCGCTAGAAACAGGGACGGTGTAATGGATTTATCCAACATGCTACACAAAGATTGGGGAATTGAAGATTTAGGGATTGCTGGGTTCAACCGAAATTGGGATTGCTGGGTTCAACCGAAATTGGGAATTTTGGGAATCAAATTAAAGATATCATACAATTGGTAGTGAAATTATGCTACTGATGGGAAGAAACAGATTGGGTTAGGATTGGATTCAAGTTTTGTAACTAATTGAATGAAGAATTAAAAAGCCAAAGCTTGTGTTCTTCCCCAAATTCAGAATTGAAGAACTAGGGTTTGATATGTTAACTCTGAAATTGGAACTGAAATCAAATGACATTTTGGAGTTTCAACTGGATGGGTTTGAGCAGAATATTTAATTGATGAAAAACAGAGAACAAACAGGTTTGAGAAGTTGGAGGTTAATCGATTATTGACACTCAACAGTTCTATTTGGAGGCGAATACTGTGTAGAAACATAACTGATGTATATCTTCATCAATAGCACAACGCAGTTAAACTGCTTGGGTAAATGACTGAAAGACTACTAGTGAATCCCAACTAGTTTCTAGTCAAGTTCATCAAACAAATCAAGTAACACCGATAAGTATTTCTTCTTGAACTTATTATTTTTGTCATTTGAGCTGAGAATTTTATTTCTGAAAAATCAAATTCACAACTGCAAAGTCGTAAAATTCTTCATTTTATTAATACTGGAGACTATATTTGTTGTACTCATGTCCCAATCCTGATTTTAAGTTGAAAAAGTTTGAAGAAATTGCTTAATTGTTTTTTTGAATTTTGTGGCAGAGATTTGATTGAACTTTTCATCTTCTATTCTAATTGAAAACCCAACTAAAGATTTGTCATCAAAGCATTTCAATCTTTATTACCCATCAAATACCTTGAGTTGTATATACTCTCAGTTTACATCTAGTTGATTGCTATATTTCCTGGAACTGCTACTAGTTCTCAAATGTTTGATGACACTTCTACTTATTCTTCTACTTATGTTAGCCAAGTTTCTAGACTACATATTGCAGATACACTGAATCAGGATGAAGGTGTTGACAGTGATCAAGGAGATGGTCCAGGAAGGTGTTATGAGTGCTCCCTGTACAATACAGTTTAATATGAATTGGGAGATAAGTATTCACCTGCTCAGATTATGAATTCTCTTATCGCTTGAAAGCATGAATGTAATCTCACATGATTGCAATGAAATTTTTCTGGCTTAATCTCAACAAGCTATTTCAACAAGTCATGAGCATTAATCTCACACTACATCTAAGAACAAGTGAAATCTTAAGCCTAATCTCAAATGAATTATTCATATCTATCTGTTAGGAACTTATGTATGCCTGGAATTGCTTCAGATTATTAAAATTTACTATACCATGATTTTGTGGCTAGAGTAATCCTTTGAGAGTATTGATCAAACTTGTAGCACAAATTATAATTAGCTTTGAAAAGTTGCCGATTTGTGAGGAGCATAAGCACAAAAGTGCAGTTATATCTTAACCTTATGTTATCTTCTAATGCTCGTTGTCATGAATAATTATCTACATTTGCATAACTAGTAATTAGCTAAATTCTAGCATCCAAGTATCACTGATATAAAGCCCAAACTCATACGAGAATACTTGCCTGCATACAGAGTTTGTACAATTCATAGGAAGTGGTTTTCGTTCAACCATGATGATTGACTATCATCTATGTATGAATGGATCATGAATTTTCTTACTTTTTAAAAACATAAGCTTCTTATCTTATGCACACAGTGAAATCATGTTTGAGTGCTAGGGAAGAATTAAGTTGTCTTAACTTGTGATAAGCACGACTTAACATCTTTTAACAAAAATTTACTTAAAAGTTATAGTTGACCTATGGTGTCTGCCTCAAACTAAAATCTTTTTGAGCTTTTGAGCTTCACTCTATTAAACCTGATTCTAATATATTTTCATAATGTAATACTGAATATGTTGAGCCCAAATCATTTCATTACAAAGTGCCGGATGAATGTATTTTTTGGTATGATCTATAACATTCCAGTTTTAATTTTCCTGGGTATACTTCAAATTTCATGCTTGCAAATGAAAATAACCCTTTTATGTCTGAATTTTATGCCTAGGAAGAAGTATGTTGTGAATTTAATCCATCAACCTTTACAGATTTTCGAATCTGTCTTATATCCATTGATCATATTTTAATCGATTATTACAAACTGATATACATTACGAATTGATCAAATGTTTTCAGTAGCATCTGAATTGCATGTGATATCATGCATCATGTTAATTAATCACATAATCATAGGAACCTATTGATTTAATATGATAAATTTTTAGTCTGAACAAATTCTAATTTGTTTGATTAGATTTAATAGTTATATTTAATTAAAAGCATGAAAATCATTTTTAGCTTGTACCCATTTAATATTATGAAATGTTAAGACATTTTTATGAAGTATGAAGATACCTATGAAGGACACTTCAGAGATGCGGCAGCTATGCAATAATGATGCACTGGGGGGCATGCTAAAAAGAAATCAAAGTTTTAGCTGTGAAATGAGCTAAATAATGCACGCCAATTAGGTATTTTATTTCAATAATTAATTAACGTTAGATAAATAATATTTTTCGCCATTTTATGTTATATGCCTTGTACTTCTTAACATAAGACAACAATTGATACTTTAAATGAACCTTCGAGAAATGATCTAAATGGCTCATACTTCACGAAGAATATTCAATGAATACTTCAATTTATTTAGGACTTCTTATATTAATTCGAAGGACGATACTTCTTATGCTTCGTATAAGTTACAATACGAATTTTCATTCGATATTTCTCATACTTCTTGCGGCAGTCAAAACACTCCCACATGAATTATCATTCAAAAATGGGTGTCTCTTTCAATTTATCATTAATATTTCTGGAAAGCAAGTACTTTTACAGTCATATACTTCTGATCTTTTAACAGAATAAAATTCTATTTGGATATTCCACATGTCTTATTTAAAATATAATTCATATTTTCTTTCTATATATGCTTCATGTATATAGAAGAATATGGGATGCATCTTAAATAAGAAATGAGAAATGAGAAATATCTGGATGATTTTCAAGTTTACTTCTCATCTACACAATACAAGCATTAGCTGGACAAGGATCTTGTTATCTTCAGAATATGCAAGGAGAAATCTTACAACATTCATGGAATGCACAGTATTTAAAGCTTTATTATCCATGAGTAGCAGTTTAGCTATAATGGTAAATACAGGTATATAAAATTTTACTTAATAATTTATTTGTTAAGAAGGTAAAAATATATATGAAATATCAAATATTCCAGGAACATCATATTCTGGAGAGCGCTCAAATTATTCCAGGAAAATTATATTCTGGACAACGCTACGAGTGACGACTCTATTACTCCAGGAACATCTTATTCTGGATAGCGCTTCGATTGGCGACACAATCATAAGTAAAATCCTTATAGAATTTCATTAACAACGAAATTCTAATAAAGAAGGAGTTCCTTACTAACAGTTATCATTTTTCAGAGTACGGGTCGGGACCAACCCTGTATCTTACCGCTGGCTCGGGTTTGTTTCGTATGTGTGGGATCTCGATCCATTGTACTCATGAAAAAATATGTTTAACCTAAACTCCGTGGAAGGAGGTGCTTCATCGCAAAAAAATTCCAACCCAGGGTTCAAAGGAATCTTGCGGTAGAAAACTAACGATCAGTATATATATAACATTTTGTTTTGCAGGGACAAAAATATAACAAGGCCATGAAAATATAAAAGTCTGAAATGCTGCCTTTCCACAAATCTGAAGTGTTGTTGATCCGAAGCATGGATCGCACCAAGTTTCAGATGAAATTTGCGTGAAGTTATTTTCTTAAGAGTTTTTCTTCAAATAACTCTCAAGAAAAGGGGGCAAGTTGTTAGTATCAAAAAGTTGCTCTAACACGTGGCAGCAATGTCAGCGGAGCACAGTATCCCGATACATCATTCTGAAGCACAGACAAAATGCCCACTACTCAAAGATCGAAACACAATCAAGATGTCTCGCTACTCAAAGTACGAATCACAAGATCGGAACGAACTCAAAGTGCGGAGCACAAGATGTCCCGATGCATGGATCGAAATGTTGTTGGATCGTACCAAGGTTCGAAGCAGGGATCGTACCAAGGTTCGAAGCAGGGATCGTACTAAGGTCCGAAGCATGGATCGTACCAAGGACCGAAACATGGATCGCAAGTTGATCTGAAAGCATCGATCGCACCAATCCCGCAAGCCAGGATCGCAAGCCAAGTCCGCGATTCATTTCCCGCAAGCCAATCAGACCAACCCAGACCGTTTAAGAGAAAGCTGGATAAGAAGATAAGGTGTACAGGTGGACCCACATGGAGTTGCCACATCACCAACACATTTGACACGTGGAAACAATCTTCAAAAGACACATAGATAGAACTTACGAACAGGGGAGGGGGATCAGTCTCTTCTGGGGGGGGGAGGAAGACTGGATGCGACGGTAAACAGAGCAGAGCTCTAATGGAGCATTCAATTTTTGTAACCAGAAACATCAATAAAATCTTCTCAATTTCACTACCCGTGGACGTAGGCCATTCATGGCTGAACCACGCTAAATCTGTGTTTAATCTTCTTTTCTTTTTGTTGAATTCAATGACTGATTTTGATTGTTTTGGGTCGAATCAGTTTTCTGCCCAAACAACCATTCCATCCCATGTGACACTCACTCCCCCCTCAATATCATGGCCATGGCCTATGGTTCACTTTCACCCATCCAAAAGATATTAAAAATGATAGAAATTAAGCCCAGACCAGATCATTGCTGATAAATTTGTCGAGTAAAAAACAAAACTACCCCCATATCAACTCCACGAATGAAACCCTAAGTTGAGGATTTATTTAGAAGTTTGTAGGACTAGATGATTAGTAGAGAATTCTTTATTACTTGTTCATAACGAGTAATGATGGGTGAATTTAGGGTTAAAAGGAGAGGGACATGCCATTAAAGTGTTACTATTTTAAAGCACAATGAAAAATACATGATATCGATGTCCTTGTTTATCAATTCTTTCTAGATAAGTATACATGAAATATGAAGATGAGGAGGGTCCAATTTGATCAGCTTCACAAGTACAATGTGGGCAACGCCTATTATGATTTAGGTTGCTTACTTTGCTTTCCCTCCTTCATTCTTCACATGATTTATTGATAATAATATTTACATTTCATAAAGAGGTTCCCCTTGTTGCGTAAATGCCATGCCCATGCCCACTTACTTCGATCTCCAATTCTATTGATTGATGTATGGTCTATTACTTCCTGACTAACCAAATCTAATCAATGACAATGATTCCTTGTACTGTAATCTCTATAAAATAAATAGATAAATAAATTAGATTAGAGTGGTAGTGTTGGTTGTGTTGACAAAACAATAATTTCAGTAATAAACTATCCAATCGATTGTAGATTATGCCGATTAGGACAATTGTTGACGAACATTAAACCGGCAAAAAATACACTCTGCGTCCCTAATGGTAAATTTATAAATCTTACATTGCAAGGAATCCATGAGTTAGACAACATGTTGAAAACTAGTGCCTTCGAATAAAAACATCAAAAGGTTGCTTAATGTATTATAACAATCATGAAAGAGTTTATTTCAGTTAACTTGCATATAATAAAACATTTCTTTAACCAAAACAACCTCCCCGTAAAAAAAGAAAAAAAAAAAAAACAACCACCATAACAATCGTCATTCCCGTTGGATCCCCCTCGAGGGTCGTGTCGTCGTCAAGTCGTGTCTCGGAAGCTCGAAAAACTCATTCATGCTCAGCAACACAGCAATAGGATGATTGATCGTTGATGCAACACCACTTGAAGTTAAAATGTAGCTGCTACAAAACTACTGTCTATATTCACACAAATTCACAGCTACTACAATTTATTCTAATCTTTACTACTCTAAACAAAAAAATAAAGCCCCTTAGTTATACTAACACAAAAAATTAATAAATTGAATATTAAAACAAGAAAATACAAATAATACAAATCTTCCGCTTTTGCCCTTGATATGAATATCTACCCTCTCCATTCCATGCATTGAGTAATAGGTCTAGCTTTCTCTGTACCCGCATTGAATGGACATGGAGTTTGTACTGGTGGCACCATACAATTGTACTGTAAACATAGCGATGTACTCACAGGGATCTCAGCCGTTGGATCAATTTCCATCCTAGTCAAGAAATTGTGTTGTAGATAAAGAATCTGTATACCCTCAGCCATCAACTTATCAACAAACACATTTGGTACTTCTCCAATAAATTTATTATTATTCAGAAACAAATTCTGTACTGATGAAAACATTGATGAAATCTGACCACCGAAATTATTATGACTCAAATCAACGGTTGGGATTGAAACTTGATCCAACGGACGAATCTGACCGGTAAATTGATTTCTCTGTAACTGAAGATTCGTAAGTGGAAAAGTAAAGATACTTGCCGGAATAGCCCCAACAAACCGATTCATACTTAAATCCAGATAGTTCAGCCGATTCAATCTAAGTAAAAGTCGGTCAACTGGACCGGTCAAATTGTTTTGTGATAGTGAAAGAAACTGAAGTGAAGTAGGAAGAGTGGAAGTAGTAATCAAACCAGTAAGATGATTATGTTTAAGATCTAAACGAGTTAAGGTTTGAGAACCAAACGTTGGGATTGAACCAGTAAGATGATTATGACAAAGAATTAAACTTGATAAAAACGGTAAGGTCCCTAATGAACTAGGAATAGACCCGTTGAGTTGATTATAACTAAGATCTAAAGTTCTTAAACTAGGACTGTCTGATAAAGAATCTGGGATTGCCCCAGATATGAAATTCTTACTAACAGCAAGAAATTTAAGGTTTTTTAGTTGAGAAATAGTTGGAGGTAAAGAACCATAGATTCTACCAGGAACAATAGAAAACTCAGCAAGTGAAGATAGTTTACCTATTGATGGATGTACACGGCCAGTGAGACCTGGTGCTCCAGCTCTTGGATCACCTAAGTTTAATGCTATTACTTTCTTTGAATCTTCATCACAGTAAACACCAGAGAAACCGCAAGGATCAGAAGTAAAATCCCATGATGTAAAGAAATCAGAACCTGGTAAATCTTCCAGTGTTTTTCTTATTGATTGTAATGCTAAGAAATCAAGTGGGTCTAAGATTGATAATGTTAATGAACTACTCTCTAAACAAACAAGTATGCATAACAATAATGAGATTATGGAGTAGTTCCTCATCATCTTTGGGGTTTTCGACAAAATGTTTTAAAGATGTGAAATGAAATGGGTCTGCTCTGCTCTTTACTGGTGATATATATTTGTAGAGAGAGTGAGAACGAGGTTTTAATGGTGAGAACGAGGTTTTAAGATAGTCAAATGAGAGAAGGGATATTGAATTATCTTGGAACAGAAGTTTCGGTTTCTTCTTCTTCTGCTACTTTACTTTCTTCTCGCTCACTAAATTCACTACTTTTTCATGATTTTGGCTTCTCAAACAAGATGAAACGAAAATGAATACTAAAATCTTACTTACAGCTGCTACTATTAAAACACTGTGCTAGTACTTACTCTTTACTTTGTTCTTTGTTTTTTGTTGTATTATTTTTTTTAACGTTATTTTGTTTTCCCTCGAGATTAGGTTCGGGTGATGTAAACGGCAGTACGAGTCTAGTTGGATTAAGTTCGGATTGACAAATCAACAGGTTTGGAGGAAGCCTGGACCACTTTTAACCTAAAAGTAGGATACCCACAGTCCACAGTTCCATTCTTTCTCGACCTAATCGCCATGTTTTAATACGCCTTTAATTACTAACTACACAATTCTCAAGGTGAAAAAATACTTCTTCTAATGTAATGTTTCCTTCATACACTTTTGATACACCTTTGTGAAAATTACTTGTGGATTTTACTATTTTAGTTAACTAGGACAACAAACATGTGAAATACATGTGACGCGATCTAGATGTAGAAATAAGTTGTCGTGATTTTGCATGAAGAAAGTAATTGCGACCAACGGTTGGCTGGTCCATTGTCCAACTTAGAACCGCTGTAAAGATGTGACACCCTGGCTGGAAAAGTTCGATCTTTCGTTTTTGACTTACGAACTTATGATGACCGAGAATGAGAAAAGAAGAAAAGTATGTTTAATTTGTATATATCAACATTCGTTATCATTCGTGGTTAATTAACATTCTAGTTATTCCAAGTCCTAATTGATTGATTCTCGGTAAAATTTCGACTTGATCAGGTGAGCCAATTCTTGGATTATTGGTGCATACTGCCTGTGTTAGATTAGAGTCAAAAGCCAGGACACACAATTTGATGGGGTTGTACGCTTGCAGTGTTAATTAATATCGGCAATGGAACATTTCGATGTTCTCTCTTTTGACATGCATCCTGTCAACAGAGTATCCCAACTCTGTTCTTAATCATGCATAAGTGCTTCTACAGCGGAAGAAAAAACTGTTGGAGAAAATGAATTTAAAATGATTTATTAAAATTAAAATTGTTAGTCTAGGTAGGAATGGATATTAGGATCAATAGGACACTAGCTTATTTATTGGGTGGAAACATCATATTTTCATTTTCATTATTTTGTGAATGAAGAATCTTTAGTTAGTCCCACATTGGACAAACTAGAGATGTGTTCTCCCTTTATTACCACAAAATTTGCAACTAAGTGAGGGCCCTTATGATTTAGAAGCTTTTGTGGTTGGGGAAGGACTAAGGCAATGGGCTAGTTGATTCACACTTGCTTGCGTGTGCTTGGCATGAGCTTGGCGTGTGCGGGCGTGTGCCTGACTACGGTTCAATCAAGACTTACCATTTTTGAAAATAATTTCCTAAAATTAAATGTTCTTAACGTTTTAATTACCGTGATTAATGCACGAAATTAATTCTAATTAATTCGAAATTTATTTTCTTCTCAAAGTTTTGCCTATAAAAGAAAAACAAGTTTTTCATTTCAACTCACTCCAGAACATGCTACTATCCCTAGCTCTTTTCCTCTCTTCTCGCTTTGCTTGTTTATTTCCCTTCTTCTTCTTCTTCTAAATTGCTGTTAAGTTCTAGAGGGTGGTTTGAGTTGTGCTAATTCAAACCATAACGGGCAGTTCTATCCTGGGCACAACTTCTCTGTTGTGGTATAACATCTCTCTTTAAAACGTGAGTTAATGGGCTCAATTAAGATGTCAATTAATGGACTAAATTAAAACGTGAGTTAATGGACTCAATTAAAATATCAATCAATGGACTAAGTTAAAACGTGAGTTAGTGGATTCAATTAAAACGTCAATTAATGGACTAAATTAAAAGGTGAGTTAATGGACTCAATTGAAAGGTGAGTTAATGGAATAAATCGCATGTTGTGTTGAGACTGTTATAAACACTTATAATGCACTCAAATTAACAAACGTATGTTACGAGACGTTGTTATAATGCACTAAAATTAAGAAGGTTATTTTAACCATGTCATGAGTAAACCATTATGCGTTTCAGTTCTTATAGAAATCAATTTTGGTGGGGAGTGATTGAACCGTATGTTCACTGTTTGTATATAATATCATGCACTAAAATGATTTTACTTGGATCATGTCTTGATTAATATATATTGAACATGCATGGAGTGTTGATTATATGATTATAAATATATCATGTCCATTTTGGCAATACTTTATAAAAAACGTAAGGATTTAATTATAAGAAAAATAATGTTGATTGGTTTGAAAACAATAAGAAAAAGTTTTCTGGCACGGTGTCTGAAGTCAATCTGGTAACCAATATGAGAGACTAGCGGGTAGACTCTGGTGCTACCAAGCATGTCTGCGGAAACAAAGATATGTTCACCTCCTATCAGAAGGTAGGGGAAGGAGAAAAACTCTACAAGGGTAACTCGTCCGCAGCATAGGTTGCGGGAAAAGGCAAAGTTGGGTTGAAGCTCACTTATGACAAAACTCTCACATTGAATGAAGTTCTTCATGTTCCGGACATCTGCAAGAATCTTGTATCTAGTGGTGTGTTAGATGATGAGGGATTTAAACTTTTTTTTAAATCGGGGAAAGTTATTATAACTAAGGGCAAAGATTATGTAGGAAAGGGCTATAAGACTGAGGGTTTATATTAATTGAATGTAACCTCTATTGAAATGAATAAAAATGATTCTTCTTATGTTTGTGTGTCATTGAATGTTTGGCATGGTAGACTTGGCCATGTTAAATATAAATAAATGAACAAACTGGCAAGCATAGGCTGCATTCCAAAATTTACTTTGGAAAATGAACATAAATGTGAAATATGCGTAGAATCAAAATATGCTAAAAAGTCTTATAAGAAAAATATTCAGAGAAATTTTAAACCCTTAGAACTAAATTAACATAGACCTAGTTGACATGAAATCAGTTGAAACTAGAGGTGGTAAAAAATGGTTTGTCACATTCATAGATGACTGTACAAGGTACTGTCATATTTATTTACTTAAAGATAAGGATGATGCCTTAAAAGCCTTTAAGATATATAAATTAGAAGTTGAAAACCAAATGAGTACTACCATTAAAACCGTTAGGTCTGACCGTGGTGGTGAATATGAAATCCCTATATGAGATTTTTGCATGGAACATGGTATCATTCGTGAAGTAACCCCTCCTTATTCACCACAATATAATGGTGTAGTTGAACAGAAAAACCGAACCCTTAAGGAGATGATGAATGTCATGTTAATTAGTTTAGGACTACCTGCGAACTTGTGGGGGAGGCCGTCCTCTCAGCTTGCTATGTCCTGAACAGAGTACCCTTTAAGGGATCAGAAAAACTCCATATGAGTTATGGAAAGATAGGCAACCTTCTTATGCATACTTCAAAGTGTGGGGGTGTTTGGCTAAGTTTTCTATCCCTCCACCTAAGAGGACCAAGATAGGACCCAAAATTGTTGATTGTGTCTTCACAGGGTATTATGAACACACTACTGCTTATAGATTTATGGTTGTGAGTTCTGATATTTCAAAAATTGGTGTGAACACCATTATGGAATCTAGGGATGCTGTGTTTTTTGAAAATGTTTTTCCGTTGAAATCTGAATCTCGCATGTTATGTATTGATCCTCTAGATGTCCTTTCTTCTAGTCATACCTTACCTGTAGAAGAAGATGAACTTGTTTTTGAGCCTAGAAGAGGCAAAATACTTAGAGTTGAAAAATCTTTTGGGTCAGACTTCATAACTTGTTTAGCTGAGACTGATCCACAGACTTATATAAAAGCCATGACTTCTTCTGAAGCTCCATGGTGGAAAGAATCCACAATTAGTGAAATGGATTCCATTATTCAAAATGAGACTTGGGAGATTGTAGATTTACCTCTAGGGTGTAAACCCATAGGCTGTAAATGGATCTTCAAAAGAAAACATAAAGTAGATGGAACTGTGGAAAAATATAAAGCTAGACTAGTAGCTAAAGGATATAAACAAATAGAAGGTGTAGATTTCTTTTACACTTATTCACCTGTTACGAGAATCAATTCTATTTGGATGTTAATTGCTATCGCTGCCATTCATAACTTAGAGATACATCAAATGGATGTAAAAACAACCTTTTTAAATGGTGAATTAGATGAAGAAATATATATGGACCAACCTGAGGGCTTTGTAGTGAAAGGTTGTGAAACCAAAGTTTGTATACTGAAAAAATCTTTGTATGGCTTGAAACAAGCACCTAAACAATGGCATGAAAAATTTGATCATGTAATAATTTCTAGTGGTTTTAAAATAAATGAATCTGACAAGTGTGTTTATACTAAACTTGTGAATGATGCATGTGTGATTGTATGCTTGTATGTTGATGATATGCTTATACTTGGTACAACCATAGATGTAATTAATTCCACTAATAACATGCTAAATGAGAACTTTGACATGAAAGACTTAGGCCCCGCTGATGTAATCTTAGGGATGAAGTTTAGAAGAGGGTCTAATGGATATAGTCTTTGTCAATCTCATTACGTTGAATCTGTACTTAGAAGATATAACCAGTTTGATAGTAAACCTGCTTGTACTCCATATGATCCTTGTTGTAGACTCAAGAAGAACAAGGGTAATGGAGTTTCACAACTTGAGTATTCACGTGTCATAGGAAGTCTGATGTATTTAATAAACTGTACGAGACTAGACATTGCCTATGATGTGAGTAGGTTAAGTAGGTATACATGTAATCCGGGACAAGAGCATTGGGATGCATTTATTAGAGTGTTAAGGTATCTGAAGTACACTTTAAACTTTTGTTTAAATTATGAGAGATACCCTGCAGTCCTTGAAGGATATTGTGACGCAAACTGGATAACAGACTCAGATGAGTCTAAGTCTACGAGTGGATACGTTTTCACTCTAGGTTGTGGGTCTGTATCTTGGAAGAGTTCCAAACAGACATGTATCGCTCGATCCACTATGAAATCAGAGTTTATTGCGTTAGATAATGCAGGAGAGGAAGCCGCTTGGCTAAGATGTTTTTTAGAAGACATTCCTCTCTGGAATAGGCCTGTGCCAGCTATATCTATACATTGTGATAGTCAAGCCGCAATAGCTAATGCTAAAAACAACAACTATAATGGAAAGTCTATACATATTCGTAGAAGACACAATTCTCTAAAACAACTAATCTCAACTGGCATTATTTCTGTTGACTTTGTGAGGTCTAAAGAGAATATCGCGGACCCTTTGACGAAAGGCTTGTCCAAGGAGATAGTTAGTAATGCATCGAGGAGGATGTGGCTTAAGCTCATCAAGTAAACTTGCCATGAAGGACACTCAACCTTGCTGATTGGAGATCCCAAGATCAAGGTTTCGAATGAGACAACTAATTCGTGGTGGGTTAAAAGAAACACTATCAGAGAATTTCATTCTATGTCCCTTCCCTATGGTGTAGACGTGATAGTATGACTGCATGTGAGGATGACTTATTATTAAGTCTTAATGAGTTCTACAGTTTCAGTTTAAGATTGAAGTTGGGTGTATCAGTAAACACTCTTGATAGAATTCACCTATCTGAATGAGGAAGTGGGCCACTTCCTATGAGAACTGAGCTGATTCTCTAGAGCATTCTGAGAAATGGGATATGTCCAGGGCCAAAATGGACACAACGGCATGCAATTAACAGCACCTTCAGAGATTCTCGCGTGGAAGCTATTGATGAACTACACCAAACGATGGCAGTTCAAGACATCGCGTTCACTATCCATCAAGTAGTTCCGGTAATTTCTCACTAAGCAAAGGTTCAAGACCTTATGGACAGCTATTGCCTAAGAGGTATTTCTCGTTTTCTGATTTCTGATTTTATCGGTTTCTTCATTCATATGGGGGATTGTTGGAGAAAATGAATTTGAAATGATTTGTTAAAATTAAAATTGTTAGTCTTGGTAGGAATGGATATTAGGATCAATGGGACACTAGCTCATTTATTGGGTGGAAACATCATTTCCATTTTCACTATTTTGTGAATGAAGAACCTTTAGTTAGTCCCACATTGGACAAACTAGAGATGTGTTCTCCCTTTATTACCACAAAATTTGCAACTAAGGGAGGGCCCTTATGATTTAGAAGCTTTTGTGGTTGGGGAAGGACTAAGGCAATTGACTAGTTGATTCACACTTGTTTGCGTGTGCTTGCGTGTGCTTGGCGTGTGCTTGGCATGAGCTTGGCGTGTGCTTGGCGTGTGCTTGGCGTGAGCGGGCGTGTGCCTAGATACGGTTCAATCAAGACTTACCATTTTTGAAAATAATTTCCTAAAATGAAAATATTCTTAACGTTTTAGTTACCGTGATTAATGCACGAAATTAATTCTAATTAATTCAAAATTTATTTTCTTCTCAAAGTTTTGCCTATAAAAGAAAAACAAGTTTTTCATTTCAACTCACTCCAGAGCAGGCTATTATCCCTAGCTCTTTTACCCTCTTATCGTTTTGCTTGCGCATTGCTTGTTTATTTCCCTTCTTCTTCTTCTTCTTCTAAATTGATGTTAAGTTCTAGAGGGTGGTTTGATTTGTGCTAATTCAAACCATAACGGGCAGTTCTATCCTGGGCATAATTTCTCTGTTGTGGTATAGCATCTCTCATTATTGAGGAGTACCAGAGTACTATTGTGTTAAGGACAATTTGCTGAGCAGGTGGCTCTTCCCTTCTGTGTGCATCAACATTAGAGTGTTCAGATTTTTCTAACGTTAACAGTTTATTTTCTATTTAGTTTTTTCCATTGTTGCAGGAACAACAGAAAACTATTGGGTATTTTGGGGACCATGTATTGATATATATATGCTTTGGGTCTAGTCTACTTATCCTTTATCATATTTTAGGTTGATAAATTCATGCAACTACCATTCAACCATACACCCTATCAAGCAATATATGGATTTCGTAGACAGATAAGAGTAATGTGTGATAAGTTTATAACTGTTGTAAGATGATTAATTTGCATACGAAAGAGGACTTGTTCAAGTGATAGCCTTAGACTTACAGGGGTAGTCAAATGAGATTTATATAGACTTTCATAGATTTTTATTTTTAGTGACTTCCGGAAACTCTCTGAAAATATAGAGATTTCCAGTGATTTTAAAAGAGTGTTGTAGAGAGTCTCTGCGACTTGTAAATACAAATCTAGTGGATTTCTAGAGTGTCTTTGTGATTTGTAGAGATATAAAGATGTAAAATATCTAATCATAAATTCAAAACATCTACAACTTTTTTATTATGCACGTTACACAATTAACACAAGTACCATGAATACCTAGTAAAATTTGTATCATTTGTCAAAATTAAAAGCTCATTGTTGTCCTGTGCCTAAGTTTTCATTCTCTTTATTCCACTCATCCCACATTTTATTTGCTATACTATCTTGCCACTGATTAGCATCTTCTCGTTGTTGTCTCTGAGTTTGATTTTGGGAAAGATTGTCTTCAGAATCTATTTGTTTAGTGGAAGAATCCCCCCCCCCCCCCCCCGCCGCCGATTTTATTTACTCCTCCTTGCTATATATAGGGTTAGTAAACCCTAATAAGCCTTGTGAACCGATAAGGACTCCAAAAACCTTTCCAAATCAAACTCCAATTGCGTGTAAATCCTAAAAAGGATACAAATCTGTTTCCGACTCCTGTAAAGATTTTCAAGCCATTTTTTTCCGGCTAAAACTCTTTGTTGACGTGTGTTATGTTATCTTTTGAGTGCTGAATCACTTTGGGATAAAAAGAACACATTTTAAATCCCTTAAAACTCGGTTGCAAATCACAAAGAAGTTTTCTCACGTAAACAATTCTTTTCCCGATATTTTCAAGTTTTTGAATTTAAAGAAGGGGTTCCCCCAATCCAACTGGTGGGTGCCTTTAACACTTTTATGGGTGCCTTTATCACTTTTTTCAAGCCGATTTTTCCACAATTATTTATTTCTCGAAAATACCTACAAAGACATAAAAATCCATAAATAGTACAAAATCGAACACTATCAAAATAGATAATCGAGCGCAATTTGGACACAAAAATGTGTTTATCAAATACCCCCAAACTTACTATTTGCTAGTCCTCGAGCAAAGCTAATAAAATAAAATTAAACAAAATCCTAACTTACTTTCGCAGGAATTGCGACTACATTTAGCATATCTAATAATCCTTTAAACCCCTAGGTGTCCCTAGTGGACGAGTTTTGTCTCGTGAGGGTTTACAAGAGGTATACCCACAAAACCTTTACTCCAAATTTTAGCTACTCGTGAACGATTGAGGATAAAAACTAAACAAGCTATTTAGTTGGCATACTAAATTCTTCGGCTCTGAGAATCATTACCTTATATGAGTCCAGTTGTTGTACAGGAGTTTTTACTCAAGCATACTAAAATTCAGATATAAGAAAACAAAGCTCTACTCAGATGGTCGTTCAACCACAATACTCAGAATCGATCAAAGTTCAATCACATGAAAAGATTTAGAAGATGGATGTGGAGATGATAAAGTTTGCGCATGTTGACTAAGATGGATGGTGTTTCCCATATCTGTCTGAAGGTCAGTACCAGGATGAATCCTAATGGATTGAGATTCATGGTCTTAATCGTAATACTAATATCGATTCAACTGGTATATACAAGGGTCCCAGCGATCGATTTATTAAAAATAAAACAATTATAAATGTACTGACAACATGATTGGATCAAATTGAATCCAAGCGCATGGTCCTTATCAGCATCATACATGATAGTTCCTATGGATCCTGCGTTCCACGCTTGCTTAGGCGACAGAGACAGGGAGAACATACATATTGCTATCAAAGTGTCAATACTCGATTTTTTTTTTGATTTTTTTTTTGAAATAAAGTCTAAATAATCTCAAACATTCTACTCCATCCTAGCGGTGATAACAATTCGATATCAAAAGCTCTAAACCCAGCATGACTCATCAAAAGAAAACACAACTAATTGATAAAAAACCATTTTTTCTAATTTTAATTCAAAGCAAATAATTATAAAAGAATTACAAAAATAAATAAAATAAGAATTACCACATTATTATTGGGAAAATAGCTTCCTCTATCGCCCCAGTAATGGTGATTAGCTCCTCATGTTGGAAACACTCTCAAAATAATATATCATGGCTCAAAAAGTGTTGACTAAGAAGAATTAATGGTAACAGAGAAGAACAGAAACGCTTATAAGCGTTACAGAAGAAACAAAAGAAAACAGATAAAAAAAGAACGGACTGAAGGCGTTGTTGAAATATGACTGCTTCTGCGACAGCTTCAGCCATAGTTTCTTGGCGCCTTATGTTCTTCACCTTCTTCTTCACCAGCAGAACTTGTTTTTCTTCCTGGAATTTTTTCGGCTGCTTTGGTTGCTTCCCCCCGCCGATTTTATTTGCTCCTACTTGCTATATATAGGGTTAGTAAACCCTAATAAGCCTTGTGAACGGATAAGGACTCCAAAAACCTTTCCAAATCAAACTCCAATTGCGTGTAAATCCTAAATAGGATACAACTCTGTTTCCGACTCCTGTAAAGATTTTCAAGCCATTATTTCCGGCTAAAACTCTCTGTTGACGTGTGTGATATTATCTTTTGAGTGCTGAATAACTTTGGGATAGAAACACGTTTTGAATCCCTTAAAACTCGGTTGCAAATCACACATAAGTTTTCTCACGTAAACAATTCTTTTCCAGCCATTTTCAAAATTTTGAATTTAAAGAAGGGGTGCCCCCAATCCAACTTGTGGGTGCTTTTAACAATTTTTCTGGGTGCCTTTATCACTTTTCGAGATGATTTTTCCACAATTATTTATTTCTCGAAAATACCTACAAAGACATAAAAACCCATAAATAGTACAAAATTGAACACTATCGAAATAGATAATCGAGCGCAATTTGGACACAAAAATGTGTCTATCAAATACTTCTTTACGATTACGATAAACACTCACATCCCTTCCCTTTATCATTGTTGGAATATGTGTACCATCCATAGCTCCAATGCAATCCTAAAACAAGTTTAAAATTGCATGTTGTAATTATAATCTTGAGTAATATATATGTATGCATAAGCATATGTGGGTGGGTTGGTCAGAATCTTCCACAAAAGTGATTAGAAGACCCCCTATAGGGAGACAATATTTAAACTTTCAGCAGTGGATCAATAAATCTAAGGTGTTTAAGCTATGGTAACCTTAAAAACAAATCAACATGTCAAAATAAAAGATTATGTTATATTTGCACGTTCACAAAATATAGCAGTGGCCATTATTGCTACTTCAACAAAAGTTTTGAGATTTATTAATTTTTCCTTATACATATATATCAGTTACTTTCAACTTAGGAAAAGCAATAAGCCATTAGGTTTCTAACAACTAATAAGTGACTACCATCCCAGAAAAAATGACAAAACTTGGACAAGGTAAATATATCAATAAGAAAATATTCTGATTAAGAAATCCTAAGAAAAGAAAGTACCAAACTTATTCGATAAGGCTGAGAAATGAGGACCTTTGGATTATATCTGTTCTACCCAAATTTTCAAGTCTCTCCAAATATCACCTATAAGGGAGAGATTTTGCTCATGTCTATTTTCATCAAAAAAGTCTTCCCAAATCCCAATAAGTAACAAATCAGTGATTTTGAAGTCTATATCTAATAACAAGAGTATTTGAATGACTTTTAAAAAATCTTAATCAATAACATGGTGTTTTCAGAGAATTTAAAAGACTTGAAAAAAGTCTCTATCCAATAACAAGAGAGTTTGGAAGACTCAACCATAATCTCAATTGACTAACAACATATTTGAGAATTCTCTACAAGTCTTTATAAATCACATTTGACTACCCCCTTGTTGGTCTTATCATGTTTCATAATTCAACTTTTACAGCCAGCCATGTCATCTTGAATCAAGGTCTTATTTTTATCATGATTTAAGATAGAACTAACTTAGCGCCCAATCGTTTGGCGCAAAAGATTTTCCAAAGTTAGATTATAACATTTAAAGACAATCTGATGGTTAATGATAGAAGCGTCCAATGATTGAGCGCAAATAAAATAACCATTAGATTTTAATTTCCAAAACTGGAATCCAATGGTTCAGCTTTGTTGTGCCAAATGGTTTAACGTAAAAATAAAATTTAGAGCACCAAATCATTTGACGCCACATAACTGATTCTAGATAGCGTTCAAACAACTCTTTAAAAATAATTTAAAAATTAAACTTTAAATAATATTTTTTAACATAAAAATTGAATTATAAATGTCCATGAGACGTAGTCCTACAATGACATGAAAATAGAATTCCAGTTTCCGAAGAGACTATATATATATATATATATATATTGAAAGTGTCAGTGAACAGAATATATATAATATATATATTGGAAGTGTCAGTGAGAAGACCCGACCTATATACGTCTGATACGTGATATTAACTACTTTGTTCTAAACAAACAAGTCCAAACCTAACTCAAATTACATCTTATATGTTATTTTATATAGACATTAACTTTTATTTATGATTTATAACTCATCTAATGGTGTTTCCATAGGCACAATTTGTTCATTTTAGATCATTATTAAATGAGTTATGATTGATTGAACGTAGAGTATCAATCTAAGTTTAAAAATAAAGGCCTCCCAATTTGTGACCCACCATATGATATGTTATATAAATATGCAGATAGTTTTTTCCATTATGAATAACAATTGTATGGCAGATCATTGTGGGTATAATGGTAGATGCTATGGAGAAGTTAATATTATTTACATCAAAGTCATTCCACGTGTTGCAAAATAGATGCAAATTAAACAAGTATAGTGTAGAATCTGCAGATAAACTAAGACCATAAGGATAATATAGTAATTTTATTTAATTTTATATAAAATCAAACATCAAAAGAAACATAAAACAAGTGTAGGTAATTTTTTTCATTACGTTTAGTCACACACAAAAAAATAATTCTTCATTCATCCTCCTTCACCTATTTGTCTCTATCTTTGTGTCGCTCTTATCATCTGTATCCTGATATATTGTTTCGCATCGGCCGATTTTACAGACAGTTCCTTTTATCAGAAATATTTTGGGTATCATATATGTTCACAACTGATACTCGATATGTGGGGATAATATCGGCCGTTACAACCGATATTGAGTACTTTGATTTAAAAAACCTCTAAACTTTTATTTTTGTTTTTCAGATTCCACAACCTGTGTTAAATCAATCATACATCATTCTATAATGATTCAAAATGGAAAAATAATATGTAGTTGCTAGAAATACTAGACAACACACCCAAAGGAATTATAAGCTACTAAACTGCTGAGAATACCTGACTAATTTGAGGCCTGCTCAAGTAGGGTCATTTTGAAGTAATTTAAAAAAAAAAGCTTATCCAACTATTTTTGTTAATAACTGATGTGCCTTGTTTAGTTAGTGTTAATTAATCGTATTAGTTGTTAATTAACTGTGTTAGTTGTATAATTAATTAATCTTAAGGAAACTTCAAAACATGAAAATTTTATAGAAAATTTGAATTTTATAAAGAACATCAAGCTAGAATCGGTGAATACGATGGCACATGTATGCCTAGTTCTGGGTTGGTGTTCTTCATCCATGAAGAACACTAGAAATCGGCGGATATTGGTTGATATATATGTTGGATGTAACCTAAAAACCATCCAAAAAATGGTTAAAAAGAATCGTCCAATATGGATGTTCATATCTATCGATTATAACCTAAAAACCAACATAATAAATTGGGATTTTATTAATCAGGAATCAATCAATATGAATGTCCACATCAACCGATTGTATCTTCAAAAATCAACAAAATTTTTTGTTGTTTCCTTTTACCTGAATCGATCGACATGAAATTTTCACATCGACCAATTATGTGTTTATGTTTTATTCAAAATTGAAGAACATCAAACCAGAATCGGCTAATGTAAACATTCATATCGGCTAATTGTGGTTAAATCCAGAAAACCAAAATTTATAAAATATTTTAGTTTTTAATGTATGAATCAATCAAAAACTTAATTAAGAGTAACACCTTGATAGAAAAGTACATGAGAGGGTGGAAAATCAAGTAATTTGGCTTAGGTTTTTAAGTTTTATCAGAGTTAATTTAGTAGTGTCACCTTTTTTAAACACTCACTATCCCCCTCATCTAGGTGGATACAAAATTTGACAGGACTCAAACTATCCAGGTAAGAATAAGCTAAATAGTAAAGACAAGAGATATTTTGGTAAGAGAGGGAAAGACTTCATTCATGAGAAGTGGGATCCTTGGCTTTGAGGACAAGGTTAATATCTATAGGAATCAATGAGTCACACCTCCATGATCCCATGTTATTCTAGGATTACAATATTAGGTTATGCTCTTTCTGGGATATTCTATATACACGGGTTTGGGATCAAGGCCATTCACATTTGCTCTTATGTAAAATATTGTGTCAACATTATACCTCTATGGATGTCATCATAATTCACGAGAATAAACAAAAGTCTAAATGAGGCACCAACATACTCAAAGTAAAAAGGAAACAAACATTATATATAAGGTGTTATTTGAATTAAGTTCAGACTTGTTTGTTTGAAAACTTCCAAGCCTTTAATTCCCATATTCAAATATGGCAACCTATGTTCAATCAGTCATCACTTATTTAATGATGATCCAAAATGGACAATTTATACCTATACAGAAATGACATTGGATAACCTACGATTCATTACAAGAAAATAATAAAAAAAAATCTCTAAGATGTTTATAATTTTTCTCAAAGGGAGGCAACAAAACCAGGATCAGACCTCCAAACCTTTGAGTTTTGTTTTCATGTTTGATACCCTACGCTCAATCAATCATAACTAATTCAATAATGACCCAAAATGTACAAATTATACCTTTATATGGATACATCATCAAAACAACAACAGTTCGTAAAAAGAAACTAAGAGTGTAAATTTATGCATCTCATAAAAACCGAGGCGCACATGTATTCCCCGCCTCCTTATTAATTCTAATTATGACCACCTTAGAGATTGATTTATGCTTTAAATTCTTCTTATAAATTGCAGCTCATCTAATAACGTTTCCAAAGAGGTATAATTTTTCCATTTTAGAGTCATTGTTGAATGATTTATAATTGATTGAACACATGTTGTCCATTGTAGCCCATCAAGTTTCATAGTGGTATAATTTATTATTGAATGAGTTATGATTGATTGAACACATGTTATCCAATCTGAAAATATAAATTAAAAGGTCCTAAACAACTCATAAAATTTGTAGGGAAAATGTCCAAACCATAAACAATAGACGCGGATTCAGATTAGTTTTTCACCAAAATGGTCTGAACATAATGAAACAAAAGGAAACAAAAGTAGTGTTTGAAATGTTCTTCATGTTCTTGGCAAAAAAATAATTTATTTTCTCCAAGTGTTTTTCGTATTCTTGATAATATACCTTGATCCATTAAAATCACTCCTCATAAGCACTCTAACCCTAAATCTTTCCAATTGAATCCATCATCTTAATAAAAGAACCAACATCATTAGCTTCTTTATTTTTATTCATGTGGACTCTACTAATTAGATGTCCAAACCATGGACACGCGGATTTAGATTTGTCATTTACCAAAATACTCGGAACCTTTATTTAAAAATAATGGTCATTGGGATATTTTTCATGTTTTTGGTGGAGAAAAAAATAATTGAGATGTTATTGGTGTTCTTGATGTTGTTATACCTAGATCTATTAAGAATTAGTATCATCACCACCTCATCACCAGTCTAACCATGAATCTTTCTAATTCAATTCATCATACTGAGGAAAGATCTAACTTCGTTATCTTCTCAAGTGTTGTTGTTGGATAATCTTCGTTACCAATTTCAACAATGATACGACTTGTGCATTATTTCTGCCAATTCGTTACACCTTTGTAACATTGGTCTTTGTCTATGTATTACAACTTCTATAATACTTACTTCTCATAACCAAAACCAAGAAAATAAGAAGAATAGAAGAAGAAGAATAATCTATAATTCTTAAACAAACTTACTTGGGTGTATTGAGGCGAATAATCTCTTTACTTAAGACATTTAATACCCGACCCTAGATGTTGATACAGGTAATGGCATATGTCTCCAGCATTCAACAATACCTTTGATGTTCTTCAACCGCACTTCGATGAGCATCAAAACAACGAACGCAGTGTTTTTTTTAATAAGAAAGGAGGTTTTGTATTCATAAATCATTAACTTACATAAAGTTTATCTGCAATAAGAGAAAACAACCAAGTTGGCAAAGAAACTGAAAAGTTTATCACTGGTATTTGTATCCTTTGTAAGAAGATCAACCACTTCATTTGTTTCCCTTGGGACATAAACACATTCCCACTTATTAAAAGACTTAAGAAGTTCTATGCAATCGTAAATAATACTATTAGTTGTTCATTGCATGACCCTTCGTTTTCCATTAATTGCATTTTCCACGTTGACACAATCCCGTTCAAGTATTAAGTATAACTTGGTGCTCCACTGCCTATTTGATTCACTCCAAAGGAGCAAGATTTTTAGCCTTTTCAGCGTCCGGTGCTACTGATGGAATACTTCCTGCCCCTTTCTAGTCTCCTGCATAATCAATAACCATTAGTCCAACCCCCATCCATTTAGTTTCTTTCGAAAATGAAGCATCAAAATTGATTTTAATAAAAGAAGTAGGAGGACTTCTCCAAGGTATTTGGTTCCTATTTCTAGAGCCTGTATGGGTTCTAATCAGTAGAGAATGACTACTGGTCATCCAATCTACTCTACTTTGATAAATGGTACCAACTACTTTACCCACATCAACCTGAACATTCTCAAAAACCAGTAAACACCTCATTTTCCATATGCTCCAAAGAGTAAAACCTGCAATATTAATAAAATTATTTTGCATTTCTACACTATTAGAACCAGTTGAAAACCAACTTGTTATCCATTCAGTAATGTTCATTCCACCAAACATTCCTGCAACATTAGCATCAACAACTAACCAAACCTGTTTTGAAATATCACAATCTAAAATCAAATGATCCACAGTCTCTGTGTCTCTGCCACATAGAGGACAATTATGGCTAATGGCACTCATATGCCTTGCTAGCCTATCTCGGAATGGAAGACATCCCTGTAAACACTTCCATAAAAAATATAAGATCTTAGGTGGAAGATTAGTTTTCAAAAACTTAGTCCAAGGGAAATTCACTAACCCAACACTTTTACTAGCAACATTATTATGAGTATCAAGAACTCTATAAGTTGTTTTGACAGAAACAAACCACTAGAGGCCGACACCCATCTCAATTGATCCTTTCCTAGGATTGGAATTCTAATTTTACTAATATCTATAACAGTATCATTATCAAACAAACTATTCATAACATCCAATTTCCAGGATTTATTACCTTGATCAATCAGTTGGTCCACGGTCTGTATAGAAGATGAAGCATAAGGAGAAAATGGAGGATTTTTCCAACCAGGAATCCAAACATTTTTCCAAATGGATATACTTCTACGATCACCTACTTCCAATAGTAATTTTCTATAATTATTTTTATACCCCTGGACACACCCTTTCATATCCAAGACCCTTGCTTATTATTAACATAATGAAAAGGTTAAGAAAATATTTACCTTGCATCATAGTAACCCAGAATGAGGAAGATCCAGTAACCATTCTCCATGCTAGCTTGTTAAGAAGAGCAGAGTTTATAATATTAGTCATTCTAATATTCAGACCGCCAAGAGTTTTTGGCTAAGCAACAGTTTTCCACTTAATTAATTGTATGCTTTTGCCATTCTATTTTTAAATTTAATAAAAAATTCTTTTGAATTCTGTCAATCTTGTCAGTTAAAACTTTAGGCATGGGGAAAACAACTAAGTGATGAGAATCCAAGGATCCTAGAGTACATTGCGTTAACACAGTTCTCCCTAGATGATTAAGATATTTCCCTTTCCAAATGGCTAATCAAATTTCTCAACTAGATGTCCAAATTTCCATCTTGTTTTTCTGGATTAACAGTTACACATCTAGATACTTTTCCTACAAGGGAATTCTCCTAATCTTAAGGATTTTAGCAATTTGAGCTTTTACATTAGGACAAGTCTTGGGGCTAAAAGTAAGCCCAAACTTTTCAAAGTTGATAGATTGACCAGAATATTTATTGAATTTATGGATAATGTCATCTAAATGAGTTACACCAGAAACAATGGCTCTAGTAAAGACTAATATATCATCAGCAAATAACAAGTGACTAATGGAAGGACTAGTCTTAGTTACTCTAATTCCTGAATACTACCGTTGTTCTCAGCATGCACAAGCAGACGGGATAAAAATTCCATACAAATTATAAAAAGATAAGGAGACAATGGGTCTCCTTGCCTAAGACCCTCTGTAGGATAAAACACTTCACCAGGACTGCCATTAAGAAGAATAGAAGCAGACACAGTGGATACACATTCATTAATCATTTCACACCAATGCTCATGGAAACCTATCCTCCTAAGAATAGCAACTAAAAAATTCCACTCAATCCTATCAAAGGTTTTTGACATGTCCAACTTGACTTCCATTAGACTTTTCTTAGCCTTACATATATTCATGGTGTCTACAATTTCATGAGCCAGAACAATATTATTAGTTATTAACCTAGATGAGAGAAAATCAGCTTGAAATGAACTTATGAATTTATCCATGACCTTTTTCAATCTGCTAGCTAACAACTTGGAAATAATTTAATACATTACATTGCTAAGACTTATAGGTCTCTAATCATAAGCATTCCTAGGAGAGTTTGATTTTTGAATAAGACTAATAAAACTATGGTTCATTTGTTTAAGTAAGTGTCTAGAGTGAAAGGAAGTTATTACCATTTTAGTAATGCTATTACCCACCACAATCCACATTTGCTGGTAGAAACCAGGTGGATAACCATCTAGCCCCGAGGATGTCCAATGCTGCATCTGAAAAAGCACACCCTTAATCTCCTCATCCGAAGGAATCTGAAGTAAAGTTGTATTCTCATCATCAGTTATACAAGGATCAAGATTCATCAAGAAAATCTCAGGATTATCAGGATTACTACTTTTACTAACCTTAGAGAAGTGTTCTCTTAGTTCATTAGCTATGCTAGCTCTATCAGTGAACCAGACTCCTAAGGAAGGTTGTATGGAATCTATTTGTGTTCTCTTTTTTTCTAAATTTCATCTTATCATAAAAATATCTAGTATTCCTGTCATGAAGAGGCAAATCCTCTTTATCCCTTTGTATAAAAAATTCATGTTGGACCTCATACCAGTATTTAAGTTGATTTTCAAGATAAATGACATCATTTAAATTATTCTCCCTGTTCCCATTTTGCAAAGTATTAGCAAGCTGATCCTGGATAAGAGCAAGTTGAGACTGAATATTACCAAACGTACTCATATTCCACTGACTTAAGACAGATTTTACAATCTGAAGAGATTTTGTTAATCTAAAAGCATGAGAACCAGTATCAATATGGTGCCCATTTTCTTGAATTAAAGATTTACATCTATTATCAAGAAACCAACACTTATTGAATCTATGAGGCTTCTTAGTAGAGTTTTCCTCTATAGAACTAACATGCAAGATGGGGATATGATCACTCCCTAGACCAACTAAATGATACACAATGTTATTAGGAAAGCATTTAAACCAATCAATACTAACAATGGTTTTATCAAGCCTCTCTAATATAATATCATTCATAGACCTTCGATTATTCCATGTGAACGGACTTCCTATGAAGTTGACATCAGTAACATCAAGCATGAACCAAATGACACACAATGGCATTGGGAAAGCAGTTGAACCAATCAATATTAACAATGGATCTATTAAGCCTCTCTAATATAATATCATTCCCAGACCTTCTATTAGTTCATGTGAATGGACTTCCTATGAAGTTGACATCAGTAACATAAAGCATGTCAAGTTGATTTTTAACACTATCAAGCTGGGATTGAGGAACAGGGTTACTACCTTTTTTTTCACATTGTCTAATCACATAATTCAAATCACCAATAATGACTAAAGGATAGTTAAACCTATTAGCAATATCATGGAAATAATTTCATTGATTAGTTATACCAACATCATCTAAGGCACCATACATACAAACTAAAAGTGATTTCTCACTTCTAGCATCAAAGCTAACAACACAGGTAATAAATCTAGGGTTCATATCCACAACTTGAAAATTTAAACCTAACACATCAAAAACAAGCCTCCACAAAGCCAAATAGGATTGACAAAGTGATATTAAGGAAAATTTAAACATTTAGTGTATCTAATCATTTTCTTGTCCATGTTCTTAGTTTCTGAGAGAAAAACTATATCAGGGTCATTAGACCTAATTAAATCCCTAAGATGATATCAAGTATTCTTATTCCCATACCCTTGTACATTCCAAGCCAGAACCTTCATCTTGCAAAAATCATAGATAGAAAAATTGTGAAATCCAATATTAGAAAAGTTTTGACAATACTTGATGATAGCAAAACTAATTCTATTACTGAGATTATTTTGACCAGAATTATTAATTGTGGAGATTTCTATAATAACATCACAGAAAAGGACGAAAATAATCCAATAAAAATTCGAAAAGGAATTCTGAGAAGCATGAGAATAACGCTGATAGAAACAAGTGAAAAAATTCAATCCAGAAACAATTGAGATAGTAGACTTGGGAAAGGGATTTCTAACCTGATTTGCAGCAAACCCAGAGTTATTCTGTGTCTGATTATCACTAGTAGTCATCCCTTGATCCATCTCATTCATCTCTACATCTTCGGTTAGGTTATCAGCTGTTCCATATTCTTTCTACCAGTTTCAAGCGGGCCTTTATGATTCATGACTTGGACATAATCTTCATCAACATAGATTGGGTTTCACGGATAGAAATAGGGTTTGAAATTGATGTGATTTTAATTATTACCGCAAGTGCACGATTGTTGATTAGATAGCATACAATTACGGATTCATTCCACAAGGATTTCAGAATCGTAATTTCTAACTTTTAATTAATTATTATGCTAATAACAAATTAAATTATTTTTAATGAATAACTTAAATAAATAAAAGATAAAATAAGTATAAAAATTAATCAACCAATAAGATAAATGTTTAGGGTTTTGGATTCCACTACTTTTGATATTTGTATAATTAACTATTTATTTCTACTCTCAAATTACTCAAAACAATTTTGAAACCAATCTCATATTTTGGAAAGTAAAACGTTAAAAATATTTATACAACTTTCGTTGTTATACAAAAGTATAATCTTCTTAGCTTATATAAGAACAATAGCTTAAAAACTATTCAGAAACAATTAATATGAAATATTCTAAGAAGAGAAATTATTAATCATTGATTGATACAAATAGTAGAGCAAATATTGTGAAAGAAATTATTAAAAATACTCATCAAAAATAGCTTCCTCCTATACCCTAGAAAAATAATTTAGCTAGTTAATGCAAAAAGAATAGAAGAGGAAATCATTTTATTCATTTATTTAGAAAAGATTACAGGAAAGAACTGACCCACATCGTCGTTGAATGGTTAAACTTAATTATTGAATCTACGACACACTTTATCTGATGTACGACCAGAACTGTCGCTTTCACTGTAGCATAAAATGTCGTTGAAACTGTTAAATACAAAAGTATTAGCAACAGTTTCCAACGACAGTTTTAATTCGCTGTATCTTTTTCTTCTTCCTTTCCTCGTTTGCAACTCAGAAAATATTTTTCGAACTGATTTTTTTTCTTTGATCTTAGCAGAAGCCAGCCTCTCCCTTAATGCTTTTATCCACTCCCTATTACATTAGAGCCCAATTAACACCCAAATCCTCCGTAATAACTTCTTCATATATTTGATTGAATGAAAATCTTCTCAGAGAATAATTTCTTTCTCTCTATAATTTTGTTTTCCCGGTGATATACTTGTTCAAACTTGATAATATTCTTTCCTTGTTTGTCCTAACACCATCGAGAATAATAGAGACAGAATCACGTATTTTAGACAAGAAATATCACCGAGTAGAGTTCCCATTCCCTGTCTTATATTCACGAACCAAATATTTAGTGAGATTCTGTTTTGTTGACGTGAGAGGAAATCTCACAAGATTTTGCTAGCTTCAAAAACTCGCACAACTTTTACTTATTAGGTAAAATATATTCCAGCCTGTAAACTTGAAAATAACCCAAATACTCGAGATCCCAATTCACACAGATAATGAGAAAAAATCTTCCCGCCAAAATTGGTTTAAATTTTAAAAAATGGGTGCCTTTAACACATTTATGGGTGCCTTTAGTAATTTTCCGGGTGCCTTTAACACTTGTAGCCAATTTTCCCACGATTATTTATTCTTCCAAAATACCTACAAACACAATAAAATAAAAATATTAATACATAAACTGAGTAATAGCATTATAAATATGATATTAAATAAGACATATAAATGTTTCTATCAAATACCCTCAAACTTATTATTTGCTACTCCTTGAGCAAAACTAATCTAGAAAACAAGCGTGTGCAACAACCCTTTGGACCCCCTATGTGTCACTAATGGACGAGTTTTATCTCGTGAGGGTTTACAAGAGATATACCCACAAAAAATTTTACTCCGAACCCTAGCTACTTATGAACGATTGAGGGTAAACACTAAACATGCTATTTAGTTGGCTACTAAACTCTTTGGCTATGGGAGGAATTACCATGTTTTGAATCCAATTTTTGTACATGAGTTTTTACTCAAGCGTACTTAAATTCATATATAAGAAAACAAAGCACTACTCATAAAGCCGTACAATGGATCATGATATTCGGAATCTAACAAACCACAATCACATGAATAGATTAAGAAGATGGATATGGAGATAATGAATGGTTCATATGTTGACTAAGGTGAACGGTGTTTCCAAGAATATTTGAATGATCGTCTGTGCCAAGATGAACTCTAATGGATTGAGATATGCACCCACTGGTCTGAATCCTAATTTTAGTATCAACTCAGCTGGTATATACAAGGGCCCCAACGGTCGATTTATTGAATATATACTTTTTTATTTTATTATTTTATTTATTTTTATTATTATTTTATTTTATATCCGACGACATGATTAGATCTTTTGAATCTAAGCGCATGCTCCTTGTCATCAGATTACATGATAGTTCCCATGGATCCTGCGTTCCACGCTTGCTTAGGCGATGTAGACAGGGAGAACACACACATAGTGTTATCCAAGTGTCATTTTTTTTTTCAATCATTGGTCAAGTTCAATTAAAATAATAGGGCATGATCTCATTCATTCTACTTCATCCTAGCGGCGACAACAAGACGATATTAGTGCCCCACCAAATCACTTACAGAAACACAAAAAATTACAAAAATAAAAACAGAACATGACATGGTGACAACTCCGAGATATGGTGACAATTATCATGTTATTTGTAACACCTAAGCTATGTCCTTTTATGAATAGACCATTTAGCTGGGTTCTTCAACTCCTGTAGACAAGAATTTTGTTTCCATCTACTTAGAATGGTCAGTGTCATCCTGAATTGTTCATAAGTTTCTAAATTTTGGAAAAAAAATTGTACAACTAATTTTTTAAGAATTTTCTACCTTACCCCCAAACTTAAATTGAACATAGTCCTCGATGTTTTAAAGATAACTGAATTAAAGCATGAACAAAGTAAAAGAGATAAGGAAAGATATTACCAGCACTGTGTACCAAAAGCATATGGTTTTCCTCCCATAGAGCGCTAAGTTTAAAGTCTTCAGCCAGACCAAGAAAGGATTAGTCACAATTTACGAATCATATCACAATAATTTGAATAATTATGGATCGTTAAAGTCAATCATACTTGACTTATATAGTTGACCACAATGGATGAAATTTATGGTTATTCTCATGAAAATGTGTCGATTTAAACTTCCTAAAATATTCATGTTTTGTTCCAAAGTTTACGAGTTGACACATATGAAGTTCAGATGTTCCCACATTTGATAGAAAAGTATTTGGTGGAAAAACAAATTCAATTATGGTATTATCTCCTGGATAAACCACATCAACTAGAGGACGGGTTTCTGATGACTGAATTTCTTTTTGGACATAATCAGGCACGGGGAAATGTGTATGAAGATAATCTCTTAAAATGGTAGAGGCACATATGTCAAGTCCCAAGTGAGGGACTTTAAGCAGGAATACTTGAAAATCACAAGAATCATTAGTACCCCCAAACTAATAGTGGACATTACTCTCAGATGGACCAAAAACTATTGGTTGGGTTCTAATGTCCTTAAGGTCAGAACTATGCTCAGATTCTTCTGGGGACTGGTTATCGAAATGATCCAAATGAAAATCATCATCAAAACCATATAATGGGTTATCCAAGGTGTTCCTAAAAGCCTCTTCTTCTAAATCAGTGATCCCAAGAGGTTCATCACATTCATATAATGGATTACTAAACACAATGTTTTGTAAAGAATCATGAACAGTCCTACAATCTACGAGTCTATCATCTTCATTAGTAACTATTATTTTTGAATCACTAGACTCTAAATTACTAGTCCCAGGACAAACTCGTTCCTTTAAACCGTCATTGTTTATATAATAACAAGGAAATATTTCACCGTCTATAATAATCGTATCTCTAGTTAAATTTTTTTCCTCTTGAGTAAGTAAATAATCATCAATATTATTAGGATTGGGACTAGAAACATCATTATTATCATAAAGCTCAATTGGTGTGAAAACTTCCTCGGCATTATAACTACGACTTTCAAATTCTTCATCACTACTATCCTCATCCTCATAATGACATGAAGATGATTGAACCTTATTTGAACAAGTAGTGTCTTCAATTCTAACCTCGTCTTATCGAATAGGTAAATAACTATCATTATTTTCAAGGGTAAAATTGGAAACACTATTTTGGCAATTTAATTCATTTTGAGCAATATTATTAGCTTATCGTTCTTCTTCTTCAATCTCATATAAACGTATATTAAGTTCACTGAGAACGGTACTTAAAGCCGCAAGTCTTTTATTCTGATCTAATTCACACCTAAGTGACTCTTCATAAAATTTGTCTTTAATATGTCACTCGTACGTGAACTTTCAGTCAAACTCTTAAGAAAATCTTCTAAAGAAAGACATTAATCATAAGAAGTATTTTGTTGCAACTGCTTCATTAAACCCTTCAAAGACGGAGAACTCACATTTTGCTCAGTATAATATTACTCATTTACTCGTTCATACGACTGGTGAGCATGCGAATAGTAATTGGAATCACTATGGAATGTACCATAACCTTCGGAAGGCCGGTAGTGGTCCCAAGTACTAACTACACTAGATTCATAGTACGGATAATGCCCATTTTGAAATTCATGTCGATATTCATTGTATTGGTCCTCATAATACCAATTCGATATTTTTTTTAAAAAAGTGCACGTGCAAATACACGTTCGACTAAAATAGGAAGGCTCAGGTTACCTTAACAAAATATACCTACAGTCAAATACTGGTCCAAGGTACAAGCTAAGGCTTGTGGAATTTCAGCTGGTAACTCCCTTCAGGCCCAAGACACGGGTTCAACCTACTTTTCTACGGGTTTTCCTAAAATCGGTAGTCTGATGATGCAATTGGTGTGTGCCCTTGTTTATATATAATATATAAAATAAAATATAAATATATACAATTGTTTCCAAAAAAGAAATTAACAAAAAATATATGAATTAATGAAAATAATAAAAATTGGGTTTTGTTACTTACCTTTTTTGGTAGGCAATTCCACAATAAATGTAGAATATTAACTGCACAACAGATACAAGACAAATACCCAAGTAAAATCTAAAAGAGAAAAAAAAATAATAATAAAAAGATCTTAAACTAAATAACACAAAATTTAAGAAAAAATTTAAAATTACAATTCATAAATCCCCGGCAGCGGCGCCAAAAACTTGATGTGATTTTCATTATTACCGCAAGTGCACAACTGCCGATTAGATAACATACAATTGCGGATTCGTTCCACAAGGATTTCAGAATCGTAATTTCTAACTTTTAATTAATTATTGTGCTAACAACAAATTGAATTATTTTTTAATGAATAAGTTAAATAAATAAAAAGATAAAATAACTACAAATTAATCAACCAAGAAGACAAAGGTCCAGGGTTTTGGATTCCATTACTTTTGATGTTTGTACAATTAACAATTTATTTCCACTCTCAAATTACTCAAAAAAATTTTGAACCCAATCTCATGTTTTGAAAAATAAAACGTCAAAAATATTTATACGACTTGTATCATTGTACAAAAGTATAGTCTCCTTCATTTATCAAAAAACTATTCAGAAACAATTAACATGAAGCATTCTAAGAAGAGAAATTATTAATCATTGATTGGTATATATAATAGAGAAAATATTGTGAAAGAAATAAAGTATTAAAAATACTTATCAAAAATAGCTTCCTCATATACCCTGGATAAATAATTTAGCTAGTCATTGCAAAAAGAATAGAAGAGGAAATCATTTTATTCATTTATTTAGAAAAAATTACAGTAAAGAACTAATCCACAGCGTCGCTGAATGATTAAACTTAATTATTGAATCTACGACACACTTTATCGGTTGTACGGCAAGAACTGTTACTTTCACTGTGGCATAAACTATCGCTGAAACTGTTAAATACAAAGGTATTGGTAACAGTTTCCAACGACAGTTTTAATGCATTGTATCTTCTTCTTCTTCCTCTCCTCGTCTGCCACTCAGAAAAATATTTTTCGAACTGATTTTTTTTTCTTTAATCCTGGCAGAAGCTAGCCTCTGCCTCAATGCTTCTATCTATTCCCTTTTTATACTAAAGCCGAATTAACAACCAAATCCTCTGTAATAACTTCTCCAGATCTTTGATTGAATGAAAATCTTCTCAGAGAATAATTTCTTTCTCTCTCGAACTCTGATTTTGTTCTCTCGGTGATATACTTGTTCGAACTTGATAATACTTTTTCCTTGTTTGTCCTAAAACCATCAAGAATAATAGAGACATAATCACGTATTTTAGACAAGAAATATCACCGAGGAGAGTTTCCATTCTCTGTCTTATATTCATGAACTAAATATTTAGTGAGATTCTATTTTGTTGACGTGAGAGGAAATCTCACAAGATTTTGCTAGCTTCCCAAACTCGCACAACTCTTACTTATTAGGTAAGAATATATTCCAGCCTTTAAACTTGAAAATAACCCAAACACTCGAGATCCCAATTCATTAGGGCTGCACAGGAACCGCTCTGAAAAACCGTACCCGCCCGAACCCGACAAAACCACGGGTTTTTAAACCCAAACCGCCTGTCGCGGGTTGGTATACGGTTTTGAAAATCAAAAACCTGGTCACCACGGGTCGGTTTACGGATTTAGTATAGGAACCGCCCCAACCCGCCCGTATAACCCGATTAATTTGAGCCATTGATTGAGATTAATAGTTTTCATCCTAGTCATCCATATAACAACAAACTTACCAAAAGAAAACCTAATTTCATCAATTCATCTCGTTCTCTTCTCCGCGTTCAGACAGGCGACAACAACTGTTCTTCTTAGATTTTGATTAAGTTTCAAAGTTCAGTTCACTTCTACAACACGTTAAAGAATCTGCCTGATTCTAATATCTTAAGGTTAGTTCATTTATCGTGTGCAGTCGATTTGTAGGAATATGGGTTTTGATTCATTTATCGAATATCTGGGTTTTGTCATTGAAGTTGAATTGATATTGATGAAATGATTTATAGTTACTATTCTAGGGTTTTGAGTTACATTCCTGTGATATCTTGGATAATAATATGAAAGAAAAACCTAATTTGGGAACTTGCAATTTCAAATGCTTGTTTGTTTGCGTTGATTCATTAGGTTCTTTTAGATTGAAGTTTAGAATGGTTCCTTGTTTTAGTTTTATAATTTTGGAATTCGGTAAAACCCTTGTTTCTTTTTTTATGCACTACTACTCAGTCCAAATAGTATCTTGTAATTTCAGCTTGAGGAAACCTACCAATTAAATGATTAAAAATGGTATTCAACTATGATTATCCCATCAACTGTGATGTATGTTTATTCAACTATGATTATCCCATCAATTGTGATGTATGTTTATTCAACTGTGGTTATATGATTATCCCATCAACTTTCGATAAACAAATATTGAAACATAAATGTATTTTTACATGATTATTGGCAACTATGAGGTCAACTGTGATAGTTTTCTTGGGTTTATTCCCAACAACTGTGATATGGATGATGCACAAGTCTATTCTGGATTCCAATTGTTTAACCCTAGCTGTATTGTTGTTAGTGAATTTAGGTCATGCATTGGTACATAAAGATAAAATTATGTATATTTTTTATCCTGTTTGGTATTCTAAATTCATGTGATAATTGATTTTTAGTCTTTTTTAATGTTTTTTTTTTTTCATAGTCTTTCTTTTAATGTTCTAATTGATTCTTAGTTGGTGCAGCAGAATATATCCCTTGTATTCGTTATTGTATTGATGATGTTTGGTGTTTTTTGCTGTTTCTTAGGGGGCTTAATGGGTGATTCATCAACTCAATCTTTATCTGTTTCCAGCTAAATGTCAAGTACACCTGCAGCTACACCTGAAAGTCAAAATGAATCTACTACTGGGACACCTGAAAATCAAATTAAACTTCATATTAGAACTGAAGATGTAGCCCCAGTTGCAGATGCAGAAAACAAGAAGTCAAGATCCTTTTATGGTGTATGGGTGAAGGACTTTACAAGGCTTGATCCTAAGACTGCACAATGTAATCATTGTAAAAATAAGTTCTCTGCACCGGCTAAGAATGGGACTTCTAGCTTGAGGAGTCATGCAGAAAGATGTTCTAAGAATCCTGATAGGAAGAAGGAACATAAATGTCTTATGTTTCCACCCCCAAAACCAGGTGAAAATAATAAACTAGTTGCTTCCTCTTATAGTTATGATAGATGCAGAAGGCGTTTAGTAGAATTTATAATTAAGGAAGAGTTTCTATTTAGATTGGTTGAGTCAGAAGGTTTAAGGGCCTTGCTTCAAGAGCTTGAGCCAAGATTCAAATGCCCTGGTCGCATGACAATTTATAGAGACCTTTTAAACTTCTATAAAGAAGAGAAAGAAATGTTGAAGAAGTATTTCAAGGCAAGCAAGCAGAGAGTTTCACTCACAACTGACACATGGACATCACCGAACAATTTTAACCATATTTGTGTTACAGTTCATTATGTAGATCAAAATTGGAAGTTGAAAAAGAGAATTATTATGTTTTGCTTAGTTAAGGGTCATTCTGGTAAAGCCATTGATAGGATGTTAGAGAAATGTTGATTAGTTGGGAACTTGAGGATGTTTTTGCTGTGAAAATTGACAATATTAATGCTAATACTGTTGCAATTGATCACTTGAGGACTAGTGTGGTTGGTTGGACAGGTGCAGTCGAAAGAGCAGCATACTTGCATGTAAGACTTTTAATTTCTATAGATGATTTAATTTTTAATTCATCAACTGCAATTTCTAATATTTCTTAGTTTTTCATTCTTAACAGGTAAGATGTGATGCCCATGTTCGCTCTTGTTGTAAAAGATGCAATACTTACATATAACAAGTTGATTAAGAGGATCAGTTCAGTGATTAAGTATGTTTGTAGCTCTCCTTCTAGGTTGGCTAAATTTAGATATTATGCTTCTTTAGATAAGGTTGAATGCAAAAAAGGCTTGGTCTTAGATGTGAAAACTAGGTGGAATAGCACATATCTTGTGTTAGATGTTGCAGAGAAGTATGAAATGGCTTTTAATAGGTTAGGAAAGGATGATAAAGAATTTCGAAAGAAGTACATTTTTCCCGAAGATAAATTTGATGCTTTACCTGATATTCGTAGTTTTGAATCTTTTGAAATAAATGTAGATGACCTTGAAGTTTTATCTTCTAGTTCTGAATCTGATAATAAAATTGAGAATACTAATCCAAGAGGCAGGAAGCAGAATAAGAAAAAAAAAGGACAAGCCTAAGCAGCATGCTCCCTACCCTGAAGATTGGTCATATGCCATAGGTCTTGTAAAGTGTTTGAAGGTATTTTTTGATTCTACTGTAAAGTTTAGTGCTTCATCACAAGTGACAACACATAATTTCTAATGAGAATTGACAATCATCCATGAACAATTAGTTGGTTTTAGAGATTATAAAACACCAGATTCTTACATTACAAGAATGGCTGCTCTTATGTTTAAAAAGTACAATAAGTATTGGGATAGGTATGAAGATATGAATTCTGCCATATTTTTTTCCCGGGTGCTTGATCCAAGATCGAAAGAGGTGGATTCGAGTTTGTGTTTGAATGCTTGTATGAGAAAAATTATGACAGGATTAATTGTATTATGATAACTGTGAAACAAGAACTTGTGAGACTCTTTGAAGAATATACGTCTGTTTATTCAACTGTTGAGGATGGGTCAACTAGTGAGTGTACTAGTAGTATAGATGACACTTCAGTTGGTATGGTAGATGATTCAATTGAGGCTATACTTCAGTCAAGGGCGAAAAAACATAGGAAAAACTCGTCTGTTGAGGTGAACTCAGAACTGGATAGGTATTTGATGGATGATTGTGAACCAATTGATCCTAATTTTGACATATTGGATTGGTGGAAATCCAATAGTACAAAGTATAAGATCCTCTCACACATGGCAAAGGATATACTAGCTATACCCGTGTCTTCAGTTGCGTCTGAATCGGCTTTTAGTACAGGAAAGCGTGTGCTTAGTCCATGGAGAAACTCTTTATCTCCTAGGAAGTTGAGACATTGCTTTGTACGCAAAGCTAGTTAGAAAAGCCCATTGCTCTTGATTTTCTATGTGACTATGTACCAGATGATAGCTTCATCATTGAGGAAGGTATGTAAAAAGTTATGTTTTGTTTTTTTGCTCTTCAATCGTTTGCATATTTGTTGACATACCTTTTATTTCTGGTTCTTGCAGAGTTATTGGGTCCCATGACATAGATATTTGATCCTTGAAGATGATTGATAAAGGGGTCTTTAAGTGACTCAAGGAGACAGTATCCAGGAGTGCAGCTTGTAGTTGTGCTGAATTCCATTTTAACTGACAAAGATCTTTGATCCTGTCTGTTTGAACTTTGAAGGTTTTTTGTCTGTGTTTTTTTCTGTCTGTTTGAACTTCAAACTTTGAAGGTTTATGATATGTTTAGTATTAGACTATTTTCTGTCTGTTTGAAGGATATGATATGTTTACATTGGATATTGGATATTGATGTTTTCTACAGTTTCTGTGACTCTGTTATAAGTATCACTGTATCAGAGTCACTTTCTAACCTATTAAAAGTCACTGTATCTCATCTTTGCAGCCATATGGTCTCACTGTATATTAGAGGTATATTAGGACTATTTTCTGTGACTCTGTTATAACTGCATATTCTTTTTGTTATACCATGATTCATGTTTCTATGCCTGTTTGGTTAGAAATCATATTATGCAGTTTGAAATGATTAAGTTTTATGTAAATGTGTTTATTGAATTGAAACATAAATGTATGTTCATATCACTGTATGTCTGTATTAGGCATATTGTATGTCTGTATTAGACTATTTTCTGTCTGTATAAGTATCACTGTTTTCTAGCTGTGCGGGTTAAACCGCAAAATAACTCGAACCCGCCCGATCCGACTCGGGTCGGTTTCAAACCGACCCGCTTGTGGACGGTTTGGTAGTTGGTTTTTATTTTCAAAACCCGCCTATAGAGGGTTGGTAGTTGGTTTAAACCCAAAACCGACCCGCCCGCCCGTTTTGCAGCCCTACAGTTCATGCAGATAAGGAGAAGAAATCTTCCCGCCAAAATTGGTTTGAATTTAAAAGAGTGGGTGCCTTTATCATTTTCCTTGCAGGTGCCTTTAGTAATTTTCTGGATGCCTTTAACACTTTTTAGCCAATTTTCCCACGATTATTTATTCTTCCAAAAATACCTACAAACACAATAAAATGACAATATTAATACATAAACTGAGAAATAGCATTATAAATATGAGATTAAATAAGACACATAAATGTGTATATCAGAAAGATTGGTTGTGGATGAATCATCGGCTCTGTTGCGTTTCTTTCTACTGTCATTTTTCCCCAAATCTGAATCTTCGAGAGGATCGGATTCTGGATTAGGTATAATTCCAGAATTGATAAAGGCACCATATTTTTTTGATTCTGGCTCATCCAAGAGGGTCCTCCCCTCTGGAGATTCCTTCAAAAGGGCATGTCCTTCTGGTGTTTGAGTAAGCCAATCATATAACTGATCCGGGTTCAAAGCAACTTGCTTCAGTTTGGTAACATATTCAAAACACTTAGAATTATCATGATTCAAAACGAAACAATCCTTACATATCTTGTGAGGTTTTTGATCAAAGTGGCAACGAATCTACACCTCCTCATTTACTGTTGTTAATAGCCAACCTCCTCTTGTTAAAGGCTTGTCCAAATCTACTTCCACTATAACTTTAATCATTTTACCATATCTAGGCCTGCAATTTGGTAGATCAACTTAATTTTTGACTCTCATATCCTCACAAATATCATTAATAATTTTCATAATTTTTAGGTGCGGGTGACAATTTTCTTTATCCGCCTTCTGGCGGGTCGAATACGGGTGACACCTTCTCTCACCCGACCCATCCGGCCAACCCGCCATAAAGAGAAAGAAACAAAAAACAATGCTTTTACTTCTGTGCTTTAGCACACATCAAAATGACATACAACAAAGTTCTAGCAACCAAAACCCAAACACTAAACAAGATGTCCGTGACTCTGTGGACCTTATTACAGGAAAGACATGTGGTAAAGGGGACTCGCCATTCATACACCAAACCGAGCAATTCTACTGTTAGCTATGCTAACTCAAACTTTCGAAGTCAACAACAGTAAAATATACAGATGCCCATCTGTAAAACTCTTCAAAGCTCGAATTCCTCGTCTTGCAGAATTTGTTGTGCAGCTTCTTCTTCCTCCTCATCAAGCAAAAAATACTCATTCTTCTCAACTGGTCTAAACATATAGAACATAACCATGTAGAATGCCAAACTCACTGTTTCTTCAGCTGCAGTACTAACCCATTGATACTTGTACGCAGAAATTGTTTTCAATGCAAACACCACTATTCGCGTGAAATACAAATACCCAATCACTACTATATAAAACTGTCTAAAGATTGCCAACTTAGCCAAATTCCTGGCAGCTTTCCCATCCGTTTTTGATGTTTCATTCAATGATCTAATTGACCATACAATTGGGAATATAATAGAGCGACAACAAACAATATCAACCAACAAGAAAACTTGATTCCAAGTTACCCAATCTTTGATAAAAGGACCACTTTCTCCAATCACAACTGAAGCTAAATTGGCTAAAACTTGTAACAGAATCACAATCATCAAGACCTTATTCCCTTTCTCTTGTAAAAATGGCTTCAAAAATGACCAACCAGTTCCAATCAACACCATCACAGTAAACAACAACGTTACCCTAATAAACTGGAAAATGTAAACAAAACATCCCACCCATGAGCGGTTCCAGTAACCTTAACATAGTGTTTATCCTCAGCAGCAGATATCAAATTCAACGCTTTCATTAACAATAACCCCGCCATTCAGAGATGAATTCGATGAACCGAATGCTTTTTTGTAATACAAATATAGATCCAAACAACTAAGAAGACAAAATAAGCTAATGAAAACACAAAATACATCATAGGTAGTTTAGTCTGACATGCTGGTAGATAATCCTTATCAACACCATCAACATTATAGATCTCTGTTCTAACATCCATATTAACTTGAATGAATAGAAAAGACTGTACTCATTAGGAACAGTCACATGGAATGAATTATTGTAAGAATTACTCTAAGGTGGATTTAATTTTTTGAAAGTGAATAACGATTCAATGTAGTGACTATCAAGAACACAGAAATTAGGGTTTTGTTCACTTTCTATGATTACTTGAATTAGGGCTTCTTCTGAGAGAAGAAAAAAACCTAATCGAGATGGATCTGGTAGTGCTGTTGTGTAGCAGTGAAGCAAACAGATTTGAGGGTTGCTGATGGTTTTGAGAACATGAGATAAAAAAGATGAAATCAAACTCAACATATTTTTGGGTTTTTTGATGTGAACTAAAATTAAGGTTAAATCGGTATTAGATTCTTTGTTTCTTCTTCACAGATCCACTCGAAACCCATATCACCATCTCTTCCTTTCTGCGCAATTCAGTTCATTTCTTGGTCTGGCTGTTCCATTCTCACGGCAATAATGTTATAATCTGGGCGGGTGACCCGCAACCGATCCGCTGAAATGGAGGGTCAGACTCGACCCGACCCGTTTACGACGGGTTGAGTGCGGGTGAAAAATCAAAGCACCCGCTAACTGACGGGTCGAGTGCGGATTGGGCCGAACCCGATCCGACCCACCCGATGTGCAGCCCTAGGTGATACGGTATATTTTTTTGACTTAGATAAGTCTTGTAGAATATATTCTTCATATTTTTCCGGAGGGGATTAATGACTAAATTTTGAATTTCAAAATCCAGGCTTAGCGGGAGAAACTGAAGACTGATTTTTCGGAATTGACAGGTATGATCATTTTGGATTTGGTAAGTGTGAAAATATTTGGATCGGTGCAGGATGGGTCTTGAATCGGTAAGGTATGGAACTGAAGGGTGCAGGTGAAAGATAGATGATAGAACAACTTCTTGAACAACTGATAATCCATTATAAGATGAAGATGTGATGCAAAACTGCTAAGAGATGGAGCACTAATATTGACTACTAGTGAGCTCCTCTACAATTGGAAGACACCAAAACTTGTTCATACAACATTAAACAATTAAGGGAATTGCTGCAAAACCAAGAGAAAAGTTAGCTAGACATGACAGTCAAGAAATACAAATTAAGATGTAAGAGGGATCAAAAGAAATAACAAATTAAAAGGAAACGCTATTCGGTGTGATAACAAAACGGATGCTAAAAAACCAAATCGATCATTTATAAAATGGCTGGTATAGAGTAGATGATGATGGTAAGATACAGAAAACTTGGTGTTGATCGTTTTGCTTCAAAACAAGAATGAATCAAACTTCTCTTAGTGTATGCAGACACATTTTACCTTGTCGGTCAACAAACGCATATTAATGCAGCACAATCTCTCTTTTACAAACTCAAAATATCAAATGGAATAAACCAAATTTCTGTGTCTCAAACTCAACAAGAAGATGAGTTTAAATAGATTTTGAAACGGCAATAGTTGCAACCATTACAACCATTTCTATACAAAGGTTATGATTGTTCCCAACAGCCACTTTGCAACAGTTTTTTAACAAGCTGTCACCGAATCGAATGGACGTAACAGTTCCCAACAGTCACTTGCAACAATTATAAACTGTTGCCAATTTAAACGGTTGAATCTTGACCGTCAGATTTCATCTATTGAATATGGATTAATCAATACCGTTAGATCATAACTAACCATATTAGATGTAATCTCGACCTTCCATTTGATTTCCCTTATGTTTCAGCTTTACACAATTGCCGACTTGATATAATTTCCCAAACACTATTTCTTTTGATGCATGCATTTGAGATCAATTGCTTTATAGTGTTACGTCGTCAATGTATTTGTCGACACTTACCATAATATCCCAAACTATATATTATTCCCAAATAACTGTTTGATCAGAACAATATTTATTTTTGAAATGCATATACTTTGTCGATACGAATATATAATCAAAGAAATTTTAAAGAATTCTTTCTCTGACTTTGCGTCCAAAGCTTCAGAGTCCGTAGTTGATCTCGCTATCAACCTTCATTTGAATGATTTTCTTACTACTGCATCTCTTCTACACAAACACATAGTTTTCCGTTTCAACCATAAGATATCTTTCAAGCACTTCTTAATAAGATAAGTTCACGACCTACAAGTTTTGTTTTTATCACAAAATCAAAAGAACAATAGAAAAATTGGAAAATCATTCTGAACTAGGGCTGATTTCCTCGCTCTTCAGAATTTTTGCGGGAACAAACTCCACTTTCTAAAATTTCCAAGAAATACTTTCACTAGTCCAAAAATTCTGAAACTTTGTGTAGAGTATAATCAGGGTGTCTTTCGTACACGATTTAAAGGTTTAACCCAAAACCTTTTTCAATTGGGAGATACACCCATTTCTCTTACATGGGTACAAAACTCAAACTTTCGGTTACGCTTTATCTTCATCCATGCACCACCTTTTTCATATTAACATACGTATGAATACCAAACACTTAAATTAGTGCCCTTGTGGTGATGGAACATCAAGTTCAAACTTGTTCTTTGCACGAACAAAATCTGAGCACAACCTTTGCTTTGCGCAAAACTTGATTGGTAGTGTTCTCCATCATTGACATTCTCTAATGTCAAAGAAAACGTGCGTACATTGTAGAATACAAGTCTACACGCCAATCAAACAATATTTCCATTGCTTTCATCGAAGCATTCGGATCAGTAACAAAGATTAGTAGCATTTAAATTGTCTTAAGATTGTTGGAAAATCTTGGTTACCAATTTCCACCATAATACGACTTGTATATTATTTCTGCTAATGTGTTACACATTTGTAACATTGGTCTTTGTCTATGTATTACAACTTCTGTAATACTTGGTTCTCATAACCAAAAATAAGAAAATAAGATGAATAGAAAAAGAAGAAGAAGAAGAAGAAGAAGAATCTATAGCTCTTAAACAAACTTACTTGGGTGTACAGAGGCGAGTAATCTCTTTACTTAAGACATTTAATACCCTTCCCTAGAAGCTGAAACAAGTAATGGATAAAAGTCTCCAGCATTCAACAATATCTTTGATGTTCTTCAATAGCACTTCGATGAACATCAAAACAACAAACGCAAATTAATGTAGCACAATCTCTCTTTTACAGACTCAAAATATCAAATGGAATAAACCAAATTTTTGTGTCTCAAACTCAAAAAGAAGATGAGTTTAAATAAATTTTGAAACGACACCTTTAGTGACGGTTAGTAATACTTGTAACCGTTACAATCGTTGATACAAAGGTTATGAATGTGCCCAACAGTAAATCCGCAACAGTTTTTTAACAAACTATCACCGAATCGAATGGATGTAAAAGTTCTTAACAGTCACTTGCAACTGCTATAAACCGTTTTCAAACGGTTAAATCTTGACTGTTAGATTTCATCTCTTGGATATGGAATTAAATGCATGCAAAAAATGAATTTTTTTTTGTTAACGATCACAAAACATTGCATTAATATTTGTGTATACATTTATGTTCAAAATATATATTCAAAATCAACTATTCACCATCCTAGTTCAAATCAATTACGTCCTTTATTGAGCTTGTTAAACGATCTGAACGCTTCATGTTGGACTCGTATTGCTTCAACCACTCCTTACAATGGTTAGTTGGGAAGTAATCCGACCACCTACTCAATGGAGGTAATGGACAATCATCCGTTAAACTTAAACCGATAAAATGATTGCCATTGAAAAATGCCATAATGATTCGTCTATCCTTGACCGACTCATCACACACCGTCCTTGTGGGTGTAAATGTGACACTCACTCCTGATGAAGGAGGACGCAATTCAATACATCCGCTAAAAGATACCCATATATCGGTATTATCATCTAATACCTGGACCCGATTGTCTCCAATCCGTTTCGGCATTTTACACGAGTATATAACTCTTTGAACTCTTGTTCGCTTCCATGTCTATCTCCTTGTCTCATCATTTCAATATAAAATTCTTTATCCTCCAATAATTGTGCGGCCATCTTATTTCTTAAATATTGTCATTGGGTGATATTCTCGGTAACCGCCTCACTAAAGTCTCCTATTTGTTTCGAAGCAACATGGAAACCACAATTGCCATCCCCATCGACATCGTCGGTGGATAAAACAAATGGTATAATGATTAGAGGGAGTTTTTCCAAATACTCATCGTGTATAGGTTGGGTTTGACTTAGTTGGGAAGGAATCGCAGAGACCTTAGCTTTGACTTGTCGTGAGCTTGGTCCACCTTGATCCTTCCTTGGACGATCCCTTTTCGCTGGAGCCGGCAAATCTTCATACTCAGCTTCAGTATGTTCATGCCTAGAAATGTCACGATGACTAGATAACCATTCCTTCAACTCTTTTCTTTGAATTGATCTCGGCTTTTCGGTATTCGGCCTACCCATCGCCTTTCTTTTCATTGGTTCCTGAACAACCTTTTGACAGGGGTGAAGGGCTTCCTCTAAATAGTGCATCAATATTCGTTTTTGTGCCCCATTTGATGTAGAGTAACGATCGAGTATTCATGCAAATATTTTCGTCTCCACGAACGACGCACCATCAACCGCCGGGGTGCTTGGAGTGAAAGTTAATTGCTTCCAAAAGGGATGAATATCATTAAGGTCAATCACTTCAATATATCTTCCAAGCATGTGACGACAAGGGAGTCCAATACCAATCATCGTCTTGCAGTTGCAAACCGTAGTCTCATCATCGTGATCTTTGTACAACTCCAATTGTTTTATCATGAAATTGATCTCTGTACAACTCCAGTTGCCCACCAAGAAACTTTGTAAACTATACCCCTTAGAATATCTTTATGTTTTAAATGTGCCAAAGGGAATCTATGCCGAATTTTTTCCATTAAACCATATATCTTAGTGAGGTCACGATCGGTGAACTCATGGATTGCTTCTTGGGCCGACACTATCCCATTTTGGCTATCGACTAGTATTTTCTTTAATCGGCCATGGGACCCCTCTGTAATGCTTGTTGCCTCGTTCTTGAAGTTCTGATATTCATATGTCCATGCAAACACAAACGTATCCTTATGCGGCCCAAACCATTGTGATTTGCAATACTTAACTGGTTTGGGATAGTTCTTGCCCCATTCATCCTCAAAGTTCATCAAGTTGTATTCTTAAACTTCCTCCGTCATTGACCAAACTATCTTATCCCATGCTTTTAGAAATAAAGACCACTTTATTCCATCCTCGACCCACTTTTCATCGGCCAACCTTTTCTCTTCTTCTCGTTCTTCCACGGTTAGTTTACTAATACGTTCATCCTCTTCCTTCGACCTCTTGGTACCTTTGTTTCGTTTTTTAGCTTGGATATGATGTCTGCAATTGGATTTGATGTTGCATTGAATGTGCCACGTACAAAGCAAATTTTGGGCTTCCGGAAACACTACCTTTATTGCATTCATCAAGGCTGTATCGTTATCCGTTACAATAACCCTTGAAAAATGCTCGCCATTATAAATCGACCTTAATGTTTGTAACATCCAAATGAAACTCACATCGTTCTCAGCATCCATTAAACCCCAAGCCACCGTAAATGTGCATTTGTCCGAAGTGTGGCAAGCGATGTTCAACAACGGCATGTTGTACCTGTTTGGCATTAAATGCATGCAAAAATGAATTTTCTTTGTTGCCGATCACATACAAACGCATACAAATTGGGTTTTGAGCTTCTTAACACAATACATGATTGTTTGATGCATTGTTATCTTCATTTTGATGTGATTCATCGTCTAGGTTTTCTTCCACACCAAAATTTGGATCATCCAACAAATAACCAAAATCGTCGTATCTAAACGTATTTGAACCTTCAATATTATGTTCTTCATGTTCAATCTCACCTCTTCCTCATACTCATCCATGTTTGTGATTGAATTTAGGTAAAATTTGATTTCCCAAAAATTCTTCTTCTTCTTTTTCTTCTTCTTTTTCCTCTCTAACACACTCTCTATTTCTATTCTAAAACTAAAACTCAAATTCATCATCTAACACTGACTATAACCAACTTACTTAACTAATTAATCAAAATTAACACTAATTAAGCAAGGATAAATTAGCCATTATAGAAAATATATGGATAAGGGATGTATTGATATTACTTCACAATGATCTTATTTTGTTTTATTAGTCGTCCCAAAATAATTTTTGATTACCCTTAAAATCGCCAGGTTTTTAATAGTCCTCAAAAGGTTAAATGTTATGCCATATTTAGCAGCTCTAGTGTTGGTAAACAGTTGAATCTTTGAACAATGACCATTCATAAGGTATTAAACTATTGTTCACCCCTGAGATAAACCACAGGTTGTTCAACGACCACTCTTAAGGTATTAAATTAAACTATTGGTTCACTTACAATGTTTCTTCTTTATCAATTACTTGAGAAGTAGTATTTCTTCGATCAACACCGAACTAGAAAAACAAGCATTATATTCCGGTTTCAATTAATATATAAGCACGGCATTATACCACAGAAAACTCTCATACTTTAAACAGATACTAATTCGTTGAAGGAAATCAAAGATCTTGTAACACCCAATTGGACCACACGAGAACAGGTACAAAGTATATTAGCAGACCAACAGACAACACCAGCAGATAAAGATTGACTTAACAAAAATCCAAGTAAAATAAAGAAAAGGTACAGAAGGTATTTGTCATAAAATACAGATGATTCCCCACAACTCATCCTAAAATATTCTGAATTTTGTCTACAAACATAATCTAATGCATTTCTTTAGAGCTACTTAATTAAAGGATGGTTGTGAATTCACGATGTAGCTTAAGGTTTATATTTCAACAAAAAGGGGAGTTACTCAACATACAGATATTTTAAGTTCTTGGGTTTAGTAGCCATACATTTCTTATGGAAGTTATACAGGGATAGCTTCAACCTCAAGATAAGATAATAAAGGCTCCATGCTAGATGTAGTTAAACTTGAATGCTGTTGTTTCTAGGGAGCTGATTTTGCTGTTGTTTATATTAAGTTTCTCTAAATCTACCAGCCAATTGAAGTGCTATATGACACATTCAAGCATCTAGACCATAATCAAATGGGTCTCACATAGAAGATTTCAGTCGACAACAAAACACCATGTCTTTAGTAATCTAGATGATGGTAAAAAAACAAAGGCAAAAACAACATATTACATTTATTAATCAAAATGCAAGGCTAACATAATCATTAAAAAGAGCAGATGAGTTTACATCAAGCTTATTATGAAACTAATGGTGATAAAAGAGATTCGAGAGGGTTGTTCACATACTCTAATTCTCTCTCTATAAACACAAACACACACTGCTACCTCATATAAAGCTAAAAGTTCAAATGTCAAGAAGAACTTTCAAGTGTAGTAGAGCTTACAGTAACGACCATTTAAACCATCTAAGCTTTCTTGTTCTCTCTGCATAATTACCCCTATTTTATCTCTTGTTTTCACGCCTGCATTTTGATTACCTTAGTATTTACTCCATCATTGGAATCGAACCACCAGCTGCTACAATCTGTTGCTCAATCTACAATTGAAAAAAGTCGTAAAGCTTCACACACTAAAGAGACAAAGTGACAGTACAAACTACAAAGCTTACTTAGAGAACCGGTTACTAGTATGAACAACATTTCCAATACTCACCCTGAATAGATTTTCAAGCTTGTTCTTCACAAGAGAATACTCATGTTTTATTTGTTGCAGACATCGCAAACACCTGTACCACAGCTTACTTTAGTCAAACCTCTATGTTTCCAATCCCAATTTTCATACCATCCTAGACGTATTAGAACAACCGAAGATTTAAGAACTCACCCATCAGTATTCTTTTCCTCGCAGCTATTTCGGAACGCGACGCAAACGTTTTTAACTCTATTTGCACCTATGCTGTTTTCCAAAGAACAAAATTCAACCCATCAAACCCCATAAGATTTTAACTTCGTAATCTCTACTTGTAGCCTACAAATAAGGAGGAGATCAGTATCCAAAAGGGGTAGATCTATTACCTAGAACTGCTGCCCTTGAGTTGATGAACATTGGCATCAATCTTTTTGAAATCTGCACACTGTTGACTCCTGTAACCAAATAAACCCCTAACCAAAATTAGAAGAAATTTCTATTCAGAATCACTTCAACTGGAAATAAAATCAAACTAAACTCAGAAATAACAAATCAGGGAGACTTACAGAGCTATGGCTAATTCATTGAGAAGTTTCTCAGTATCCTCAAAAAAAAGAGAAACAACTTCAAGCACAAAATCTGGGTTACTCTCATCTTGTAGTTGTTGTAGCTGAGTAAACTGATCATCCAGAAATCCCTAAAACAACAACAGAAGCCCCATCATTTAAAACCCTAAAACACAAAATTAAACAAATATATACACAAAACCCATCTTTAAGACTAACTTCTTGAAATAGAGTAGCAGTGTAATCAATTAGTCTTCTTTGCATTTGACTCACGTCCATTTTTTCTCTGCTGCTGCTTCTTCTCTTTCTCTATAGAACTAAAAGACTTAGATTTGGGTATTGTTGTTGTTGTATTTAATTTACAGATCTTAATAAAGGAGGCACATTTAAGAAAGAAAAGGAAGGATTCGATAAGATGGATTAATGGTGTCTGACTGAAAAGAGAACAAACCCAGAATTGCAAGAATTACTACTTTTATTGTATTCTCTGTTTTTTCTCTCTCTTTTCTTCTGAGTATTATTAAGATTCAAATCACTCTTTTTCTTCTCCTCTGTCCCTGTATTCGTACTCTGTAAATTATTATTAATTAATTGTATCAAAAAGAGGCCCCCCGTATCCACGATTTCATGGTATATTTCAATTCCAATCTATCCTTCCATTCTTTTTCTTCTTTTACTGGACAGTATTATATTATTGTTCCCTCCCGCCTCTCTCTCTGAGTTTTATTGGCAGAAATATTATGGATGGGGATGACTGTGACGTAGGGGATGAGTTAAGAGTCTTAATACCCATGTTACTGTTTACGACTTCTCTTTTTATCCGTGGGAGCCTGGGAGGACTCGAGACTTGAGACTTGAGACTTGATTAGCATTTCTTGGGTAAAATATAGGTTGTCCACTAGAACACTGGATTAAGGTGAAAGATTTTTTCAGCATTTAGAAGAAATGATAGAAGTTCAAGTCTAATAATAAAATCCGTAGAAATACAACTCTGAATAACGTCAGATGTCAATTGATATTGCGATTGACTAATCAACAAACAAAACATGATTTTAAATTACGTTTAGTAACTTTTAGTTGTAATCATAAAAATGGAATCAAAGACTTATGATAAAAATTTACCATTAAAATTAAAGTCCCTCCCTACACAACCTTACTCCCTCTTTCCATCACGTTTTTCTATTACAAACATGTCAATTCAAAACCGTCATTAAAACTGTTTATTTTTAGATAGTGTCTAACAATTTTAGATGTAAACATAACTTTCACTATATTTGATTACACATTTCTCTATATTAATCATAAATTTCAGTAATAAAGTGTAGTTGTAGTAATAATTGTATAAAAGCTTAAGAAACAAATTTTAGTTCCTTATTTTCCAAAATGCTATTTGGACTGTCACAAAATGCAATTACAAATTACGTTTTCTGACAGATTTATGTAATTTTGAATTGTGTTATGCGTAATTTGGATTCCCGTTCTCTTTTAGAATCCAAACTCTCTTTCGTGAAACCTTGAAAGGTGGCTTGGAAAAAACGTGGAACACCCCTATTTGGAAGCCAATTAGACCTGACATTCTACACTTTTTCGAAGCTTGGAATAGCTTGGATTCCACCATAAGACTTGCTCTAACCAATAGAGTTGATGCTAGACCTATCAAGTTTGGAATCAAGCTTTTAATCTTCTCTTTTAACCCCAAGACAACTTCTCATTTTTCAACAATGATGCCACGTTGGAAGGAGCAACAGGTCGAATGATCGAGTTTGAAAAGCGCACATAGTATTAAATGTCTATTTTGGGCGGTCAGTTCTTGAGAAATCCCCTATTCACCAAGCAAGGTTTTTAGTAAGGTCGGTTCATATGCAGCCGATCAAATTGGCTAGTTTTCCATGCCACCTGGCATGGAAAACTAGTTGTGCTATTACGGGAAATGTGGTAAGTCGCCACCGACCAACACTCTTCCGCCTATAACTACATCATTCTCCTTCACAAAATTTTCTTTAAAAAAATTTCTGCCAATTTGTTAAGGAGGAAAAGAAACAAAAAATGGCAAACATCAAACATCCCAAAAGAGTGGAGTGGAATAAATATAAATACGTGGAGTTCCAGAATGTTAGACAGCAGGCGGAAGCTGGTGTATTCGAGGAGCATATATTGTTCCATCTCGAGGAAAATCAGTATACCAAGCTAAGAGGTAGGTGGACTGAGTTGGATAGAGTGTATGAGTGGCTCCCTCCTGCAGTTAAAGATAGAGTCTGAAGATATCCTTGGTGGCGTTTTGATGTGTGTCATAAGTGTAATAAATTAATCAAGATATTTTCCACTAATTAACTAGTAGTATAGCGGAAGTAAGAATCGTTCCCACAGAGAGCTGTGTAATTGAGATGTTATTTAATTTAGCAACTAAGAATAAAGTTAGTAACAAAAGGGGAATTGGATTATGGATTAACTAAAAGGTAATAAAAAGAAAGAGATGATTAAGAATTCCTTCGTTGTTACCAACGTTGACCAAATTAGAATACTAATTTATCTTTCTTTAGAATCATTCATCACCAACCGTACAATAGCAGTTAACACATTGTTATCCCTAAAACTCCTTATATCACTGAATGTCGAAGTGCTCGAACACCAGATTCTATCCAACTGAGCCGCCATGTAGTAGCACACTCAAAGTGTAACCTAATTGAATGCTTTAAGGTTTTTGGATTTAGGTTGATCCTAGCATCAGAACTCTTAGCGCAAGGTCTTGCTTACTAGTGTTGTCTTCACACACGATTGCTCCACAGGATCCCTTTGCAAGGTCTCACGTTCTCTATTTGTGTAGCGAATTATTCAACAATTACACGAATATCTTAACTTTTTACTAGCAATAAAATAATCAATTGATTAATTTAGCGTGCACTCCAAACAATCCGGTAAAGACAATCAATAATGATTAAAACTCTGAATAAACTAGTATTACTAATAAAGCTTTATGTCTAGAACGTTGAATTCATCTTTAATCAACAAAAGAATTAGCTACTCGTATTACAAGGAAAAAGAATATGACGAAGAATGGTGGTTTCCGCCAAAGGGGTAAACCCTAGGTTTTGATGTAGAATTGTGATATGAGAAGTAGAGATTATCTAGAGATCCCTTAATAGATATTGTTTGAGCCTTAAATGTCTTCTTTTATAGCCTTCAATGCTTGACCCTGAAGTATTCTCTCCTTCTAGGATTTAAAATCCCATTAGAACTAAGTTTTCTTGTTCTCTAAGGTTTAAAATCCTCCTGGGACAATATTTTACTTATTTTTGAAGTCCATAAACGTGCCAAATACTCTGCATATGGCTAGGATTGTTCCCACGACCTAGTTGTATCTAAATATGAATTTTTGGGTGATTTTTAGGGTCACTTATGGCTGGGCCGAGCTAGGCATTTTCTGGTCGTAACTGAGCCTGAGTTTTACTTTCTTCCTTCATTATTTTGGCCATAACTCCTTTTTCCGACGTTTGATTGACCCCGCAGGAAGTTGGAACTATGTGACGCTAAATTCCTAAGTTCTTGCTTCTACTAATTTAAAAACAAATGGGGTCGATTGACGACGAAATGGAAGTTATACTGATGAAACAAGATTGAAAACAATATAAAGATAAACTAGGCTTCGAATCCTCCGCCTAAATGCATAGAAATTCCCTAGTTTGATATACTAGTTCTCTTTTCAATCAATGAGCTATAAAGATGCTAGCCTTAAACTACCTTGAAGATGTGATACAATCACTAATAAATATGATTATTTAATCTCAATAAAATATGTTAATCCTCAGTATTACTTGTCTTTCTAAGGCACAAGTTATCACAGATTGAACTAAATAAATTTATCTTTGCTTGAATATCTAATAGAGAATTAACCTAACTACTAAGGATGCATCACATACAAAGTGAGAGTAATCTATTATAATTTAGAGATTAAGACATGCTTATCAATAATAATTCCACAAAAAATAAATAAAATCAAATCAAAGGATTCTAATTATTTAGGGGTTTAATCTCTGCCCCAGCAGAGACTTTTAGAACATAACAAACATTGAAATTAAAACTAAACTAATACTGTAGCTTGCACCGGCTACCCCGAGTTTGAATTCATTATACATCTGCCTACACTATTTATACCGGTTTCCCCCAATTCTTATCAATCATATTAAACAATAAATTACAAATACAAAATCGGGGATTGATTACGAGCCATAATTTACAAGAAATTATGACAAGTCTTTTCTTCCCTTGCTTGCTGCCACTCCTTGAATTGTCTCAATTTCTTCAGAGTTTGACCTTTCATATTTGATTGTCTTGTCGAAATCAGTGAACCTAGTTGTAGCTTTAGGAGAGTAGCTAAACAAAATACGGACAGTGAGGAGAGAAAATACAGATATGCTAGACTATAACATGTGATTGAGTGTGAAACAGGGAAGAGCAAATGGTCGGTGGTGATGGTGTTTTGGTAGACACAGTAGAGAGAGGTGTGGGTATTGTTGTCGGATAGAGAGTAAGAAAAATGATGAATTTTGGTTCTGATCTTGGAAATGGGAATTGGTAAAGTTGATAATGGCTTACTTGTGTGTTAGTCGTTAACACCAAGCTTAGATATATTTTATGACTGAAAAAGCTTACATATATGAGAGATTGAAAGCTTGACTTGGTAAACCGTGAAAACAAATGGACTAATCCTTTGGCCCATTAATCATATACCATGATAATGACCAACACTTGCTTTTCTTACCACTTCTTAGCTACCATTTGGTGTAATATTTCCACTTCCCGGAATACCTCTGCCGACCACACTATCTTTACTCTCCTACGGATACAACCAAACATAAATCATCAATATTTACAGCAAAAAAAGATTATTGATACCCCGAAGAGGAAAAATGCATAATTTAACTTAAAGTATGACACTAAAGTATTTGAGATGTGATAAAATACTATAAAATGGTCTAGAAATAGGCATTGTTAGGCATCGATCAATATGCCATGTCCAGAGTGGCTTAAAATTGGCAAATTGGTTACACTACAAGAAAAACGGGTTTAAGCGTCTAAAATCTTAGCAAGAGCTCAAAAATTTTAGTCGCTTAAATAGTTTAAGCGTCTAAAATTGCAACTGTCCGAAATTTTGGTGGCAATAAAATGTGTCCACTATTATTTAGCAACGAAAAAATATACTTAATCGCTAGATCATTTGTTCAAGTAATTTATAGCAACTAAAATAGTGATCATGTAGCTATTTACTTTGAGGCACCGACTCGTAGCAACAACAAAATAAATTGGTTGGTAAAACCTCTCTCAGCAACTAAGTTTGAGCCACAACCAAATATGTTTAATTGCTATATCCGTTTTTCAAGTAATTTATAGCAGCTAAAAGTTGATCATGTAGCTATTCAGTTTGAGGCACCGAC
>JAJJMC010016780.1:2201773-2259273 GCA_023531435.1 Papaver californicum
ATTCAAGTCGGTTCGATAAAAAATTGAGTGAATTTTAGTGAGATTGAAGAAATCATAGTTAATTTTGATTGATCGGAATAGTCGAGTAATATGCATACTACTATCGTAACATCGGAAATGGATATTTCTATCGTAACGTAACAAATTTTGGAAATTAGAATTCATCAATTTTTATTTTTATTTTGTAATTAGGGTTATTAGTTTGTCATTTGTTTAGAAGTTATGATTTGATGAATTGGGTTGAACCCCAACAAATGTTCAATTAAAAGAAATTGAGATGTAGCTTAATTTCTTGTATAAAGTTAAGCTTTACCTAATAACAAAAAATATATGATCATCCCAATTAAAAGGATTTGGGATGCAGAGCTTGATGTCTCGTAGTTTAGAGTTAATTTTGCGACTCTTAAGTTTTTGCATACATGAGACATCCCATTTTACGTGTCTGATAAGTTTAACGAGTTAGGGGAAGAGGTTACTAATTATAATAAGGTGTACAAGACGAACATGACAGGTTGATGGTTTGGGGTTTAGGGTTTGGGGTTCAGGGTTCATGTACACCTTATTATCCTTAGTAACCTCTTCCCTAACTCGTTAAACTTATCGGACACGTAAAATTGGGTCCTTTTAATTGAACGTCTGTTGGGGTTCAACCCTATTCATCAAATCATAACTTATAAACAAATGACAAATTAAAAACCCTAATTACAAAAAAACAAAAACAAATATTTTTGATGAATCATAATTTCCAAAATTCGTTAGGTTACTATAGAAATATCCATTTCCGACATTCAAAATCCGTTATCCATCTTTCAAATTTTCGTTTCAGTAAGATGGTAACTAACACAAAATAGTAACTAACACAAAATGGTAACTAACACAAAATGATAACTAACACACAATCCGTATGACCATCCAACAACGAATCTGGATCATCAAAATATTTCCATGATAAGTATGAGGCACCATCACCACCGTTAATTTTTTTTTATCAAAACCCTAAACAAAATTTTCTCTTTCATTTTCGACATTTGCTTTTCTCTCACTCCCAATTTGAGCCGCCTTAGGAGAAAACTAGGGTTCCATTTTCGACATTTGGTTTTCGACTGCAGCATCACCACCATCACCACAAGTTCTTGATGTCCAAATTCAGGTACAAACAACCCACCCTTCTCTCTTTTGCGCCTCTCAAACAAACCCATTAGACTCCATCTAGACTTCTCTTCTATTTTTCGTCCAAGTTCAAATCTTCTCTGAATTTCGGTCTTCTCACTTCAATAGTAACATCAAACATATCTCTCACTAAATTAATAAATGAGAATGTTGTTCCTTCATGGTTTGAGATCATATTATTTTAGGTTTTTATTTATGCATCGAGATCTTAGCTGAATAAGCTGCATTTAGTTGTGCAAATCATCAATAATCAGTCGTACTAACTACAATCTAATGAAATTGAGTATGATCTAGTAATTTTGATAAAATTAAATAAATTTAGATTTAATTAGCTTAAATTTTTAGATAAGAAATCAAATAAAATATGATCTAGTGATATTATGGTTGAATTTATGGATAATTAGTCTACCCCATAATTTTGTAATGTTGAATGAAGGTTAAAAATCTACCGTCCATTTTACAAGGTGAATTCAATGATCTTCACACTTATCTTAATCCGTATGAAAAGCCCTAAACAAATATCTACCGTCCAAAATTTTCTCCATCCGTATGACTTAATCTTAAACCAAGATCTACCGCATGATCTCTTAATCAAAACCCTAAAATGTTTTCATTCACTCACTTCACTTTCTCTCATATCTCTTCTTAAGACTCTTCCGCCTCTCTGGAGCGGCGCAAGCTCTCTAACTTCCCACTTTCTTTTGCTCGATCTTCTCCTCCTCGATCTTCTGCTCGATCTCCTGCTCGATCTCTTAGATTTTTTAATGGGTTGTTCTGTTTTTTGATTTGTACAGAAGTGGAGGAAAGGTTAATAGCATGTTCTTATTTGATAAAGCTAGGTTTTAATCGGTGATTTTGCTTAGATTTTTTGTAAGTTCATTACTTCAGATGGTTTAGCAAATAACAATAAGATTATTATTGTTTGATAAATATGGATTTTATTATGTTATTAGATTAAGTTCTTATGCTAGAACTATTGTTGAATCTGTAGCTATGTTCAACACTTCCAGTTAAATTGTGATTATTAGCCCGAGTGCTAAATGTTAATGTTGTTTTTCTTTTCAAGATTTTTCTTTCATAAACTGATTTCTCACAGGGGTTTGTTTGTTTTTCTAATAATTTTTCGTTTTTATTTCTTATTTTGCTAAAGTCAGCTTCATCTAACTATAGATCAGATATATTTCAGCATTCGTGGTCGATGTTTAGTTAGATCTGTACAAGAAATTTATGTTTTCTTAATATATACAGTGAATCCATGTGAAAATTATTAGTGAACTTATTGATGTCGTAGTCTTCTGTCTAATTGGAATTCAGTTTTACTTCAAACATTTCCTTTTGCGGCAATATTTGGTACTTCTGGCCCTGTACTAACACCTGAAAAGCTCCCTGCATTTTGCAAATACCTCTTCCCTAAGCTCGTAAAGGGAAGCCTAAACTTTGTCCATTCAGAAAATCCCCTGTAAGTAATACTGTTTATCTAATTACCTATCTCTGAGGCATTTATGTTGTTCACTTTACACCTTATTATGCAATGGAGAGTCAAAATCGCTTTTAAGCATCATGTTTCTTTCATAGCTAAACCATTATTACTTCACCTATCGATTTTTCGCATTGTTATGTTGCGTAGTATGGCTACTCCAATCTCTTGGGGAGTTAGGATATAAATGTAGTTGTTATTTTTTTTATAACTGTATGTGCCAGTTCTTATAAAACCAAGTTATTATCAGGATGAGGCAACACTCATTTGGTGCTCATGTGGAGAAGAACGTAATTTGAAGTTATCTTCCGTCTCACGATTATTGCTGGGAAGAGAAATGTGAAGCATTCTCTTGATTTTTTAAAGTACCACATTTGGCTTGCTTATGTCAACACTCTTTAATTGACTTTACTAGTCCATGTTTTTGACAAGACCAGACACAATTTAATTTTTATACCTCTTTTGACTAATGTAGGCACTTGTATACTTATGTTTCTTTGATGATACCTACAGGCTGAAAAAGGAATATTTATCGTTTTAAAAACGGTGAAAGATCTCTTGATCTGGTTAGTAAACTGAATTAAGCTATGTTCTTTTGTCAATTCTGCATCATTCAAATAAAACTGCGCTCTATATTCAATATTTTACTCTGACATCCAGTTATTCTTACTCCATAGATATGCAAGGACAAAGCTGAAGCAGAGGTGTGGTTTGTGTGTCTAAAGGAATTGATATCCACAGGCCAGCAAAGTAGGATGTTAGTTCTCATTCCAACTATCTTATTTTTCATGTAGAGAGCTCATTTGGTTACTGATTGATTGAGATACATCTGCTTCAATAATTTAATCCATTTCTTTGTGTGCAAACTTTCAGTTTCAAGGTGGCCTTTATTTGGTGCAGCATTAGAAGTTTCTTCAACTCTTCCCCGTGAAAATCCTTTGAATTTGATATGCTCAGATGTTGGGTCGGTCAGATCGCGCAAATATGCAAAGACCAAGTAATGTAGATGGTGGTTTCCGGATTAGTGTTTCAAGTGCAGCTCCTAGCTATTCAAGTCAAGGTAGTGGACAAGTATAGAATCTTTAGGGGATGTATATGTTTGGGGAGAAGTTTATTGTGATGGGAGTTTGAACGAGGGGTCTCTGACCAAGTATTGTAAATCTTTAGTATATTTATAATTATCTAATTTTAATTAGAAGTTATTATTTTAATCATATAATCTTAATTAGTTCTAACTTTTTTAATTACAATTACATTTTGTGATTATCTAAATTAAACGAGCAAAACATTTGGTACCTTCAAAACTTAAGCAACCAACTTTAGGCCAATTAAAATCGGAATTCCAAAATAATTTGATAGCTTAAAATTTTAAGCAGCCAACTTGAGTAAAAACTTCGCTAGTTTAAAAGCTTAAGCAATCGACTTTAGATCAATTAAAATCAGAAATCACTTTTAGCAAGCAAAATTATTTGGTTGCTTAAAACCTTAATCAAGCAACATAGGTTAAGTTGTTCCATGTATCTTCCAACTAATCAGAAATTACAAATTATTTTTAGCGAGCAAAAATTTAAAAGCTTAAAACTTTAAGCAATCAACTTGAGTAAAAACTTTGCTACCTCAGAAGCTTGAGCAACCAACTTCAGACCAGTAAAAATTAGAAATCGCTTTTAGCGAGCAAAACAATTTGATCGCTTAAAACCTTAACCAAGCAAATTTAGGTCGAGTTTCTCCATGTATCTATCAACTAAGTATTTTACTTGCTTTAGAATGATTGGTATATCTGAAGCGATTGATATTTTACTTGCTATATTGGTTGGTCTAGATGTTAAGCGATCACAATTTTACTTGCTCCATGTTAGTTGGTCTAAATGTTAAGCAATGAGAAAAGTACTCGCTTTAGGTTAGTTGGTTTATCACTAGAGCGATTGCATGGTCGCTCAAGGCTTTGACATACATGGCTTTGGGCAACCAACGGAGCGAGTGCCACTTTTAATCGCTATAACGGTTATAGCGACTTAAAAGGAATTTTAAACGACTTAAAACGAGTAGTCGCTTAAACCCATTTTTTTTTGTAGTGTTAGTTTTCCTATTGCTTAGGACTTAACCTAAGAAATTAGTTCCGTATCATAAGATATTGAGCTTTCCGAGGAACGAAATTATTACTCAGCTCGGGGCTATAAAAGACGAATTCAGATGTTGTAATAAGAGTTGAACAATATTCTTATGAACAAGGTAGAAAGACTTTTGCATCTTATTATTATCATGTTACTCACTTTATTCTACAAAGTTAAAGCCGACAAACACTTGTAACTTTGAGCAATTATAGTAAAATCATTGATCAATTTTTTCGAGACATAAGTTTTAACATCGAACCACATAAATTCATGTATTCATATTAACTTAGAATTTTATATGTTATTATGTTCCTTACACGTAAATTACTTTTAAACTTATGATTGTTAGATTATTATATTATGGATCGCTACTAGATTTTTGGTAGTTGCGGTTTAGCAATAGAATGAAGGAGACGTTTAATGGATTTATACTACCACTAACTATAATAGATCCTGAGAGCAACAAGGGTACTTTAAACCTTTTGTTACAAGTTCAAGCAAATCCTCAAGTTTGTAAGAATTTGATTCCATTTTGTTATCTTTCACAAGAGTTATTTTTGAACAAAGAAGTTTTTTTATAACTTTAAAGATTCTTGAAAAACCAAGTTTCAAGAGAAGCCATATCTAAAAAAGTTGTAACCTCATATATATTCTGGTAAAAGATAACCTATTTTGAAACAAAAAGTTTATTACAAGAAACTTCCGGAAAGGAAATTATATCTCTTTTCAACTTGAAATTGTTTTCAAAAGAAAAATGTTTGTGTAATATTGCGTATCTACAACTTTCCGAAGTTTTTTAGTTAAGGAGTAATCATTTGGATCCAACCTGGTTATTTTATTCAACATTTTTCTCGATTAACAATCATTAATGTCTTAAAGTTTCAGCCTTTATATGTATCTTTTCCCTAGAATTCATCTCAGAAAACTGAGCAATTCAATTAAAGATTCGAGACCAGATTTAATTGTAATATGACATTCAGTTAAAGAAGTGTCAAGCCAGAAGTATTGCATCAATTGCTTGTTGAATCTTAGGAATTACCTTAACACCTCGGGATAAATCTATTTTTTTCTTATCTCACATGCAAACAAATGGGAAAGCAATTAGCACTATAGGTAAGGCGAGTTGACCCGAAGTTCACTATCTGGGAAAGTCATATTCTACCAAGGTTTAATATCTAAAGTGAAAGCCAAATCCTGAGCATGCCTCTTAACTAGGATCATACAACCACGTCTAATCAAGGAAATTACAGGGCTGGCGAAGGGAACATTATAGCAAACCCTAATACCAGGCATTATACATAAATATGGAAATCCTCGAGGAATGATGAATAAAATATGATACCTAATCACAGGATGAAGGACGTAATGTTTCTGTTATTGTAAGGAGTAAGCCAAAATAACCAGAATAGTCACCTACGGTGCCAGGAAAAAAACGCATACATGATAGGTGTACATATTTAGAGTGTTAATTTTATGCTTGTATTTGCTATATTTCTTATGAATTATTGTATATTACATTTGTTTTTGTTTATTTATCTTTTAGTAGGTGAAATCATCCAAAAGAAGTGAATCGGCACTTAATTGTGCAAGAAAGTAAGAACTATAAGTGAAGAAGAGCCAAAGACCAGGTGAAGCTTGATCTAATCCAGAATTTCTTTTCATCATCTTGTAGAGAATGAAGAGACGAAGCAACATGCGAAAGAATAAGGTCATTCCGAGGTCGTATATATGAAGAAGTTATAAGCAAAACGAGAATTAAGGGTAAAAATGTCATTTTAAGGGAAACTATTAAGGGCATCTGTGTCTTTGTTAAGGGATAGCCAAGTATTTGAATACTTATAATGGCACCATCCAGTCCGCTTGGGGATGCCATGAATTCAAATAGTGTTAAAGGCACCATTTTCGTAGATAAGGGCACTTCATCTTCATCATAAGTTCACAGCGATAAAACTAACCTATTTTGCCGGCTAAATTTTAGTTAGGTTTACGGTGGTTGTTGATGGCAGTCTGAGATAGAGTTGGAATCGTGGTTGCTATCATGGCTGGTTATGTAGGGTTGATGGTGATTTGATCATGGTTGAGATGAGTTTCCTCGGTGATTGCTGCCATGGCAGTTCGATGGAGTTAATGGTACTGGTAGTGATTGATGACTGTTAGATGTGAAATCGATGAAACAAGATGATGGCAGTAGTGGGTTTTAATGGCAATAGGGAATTGAAGTTGATGGCTTTGATTCACGGTGATAGTTGTTGGCAGAGATTGGAGGTGGCTGTTGCTGATCGAGATGAAGAAGATGTTGCTGCCATTATCAGTGATGGTTGTCTTTGTGACCTGTGATGATTGATTGATGGTTGAGTTAAAGGGTTCGAAGATAAAAACACAGTTGGAGTGATTATGATTAAGTTCTCGATGGAGGTGCTTTGGTAGTGAAATAGCTCGAGTCTGAGAAGAAGAGACGTCATTAATGGCAGTGATACGGAGCAATGAGGTTCGATGGCAGTTTGAAGTGAATGGAATCTGTGGTTTCTAGCAGAGAAAGGAATGGGTAGAGTATGTGATGGTTTGAGTTCCTGGCATATGTGGAGAGTTGAATGATGTCGAGTCTGTGATGGGGTATGAGTTGATAGTTGTTGGCAGTGAGTCGATATAGATAATGGTAATGAGAATGATTCGAGAAGATGGAGGCAGTGAGCAGCATTAATAGCAGTAATATCGAATAAATTGGTTCGAGTGTACTTAGCAGCAAACAGAACAAGAACTAATGGGTGAGTCTGTGGTGGTCGCTGGTGTTTATGTGAGTTGTTACCAAGGGACGAAGAAGGAAAATGGGTCTGACTTTGGAAAGATATCGTGCGAGAAAAGTCAGGGAAAGAATTGGCTGGGATTGAAAGAATTTGAGCCGAGAAACAAGTTAAGGAAGTCGGTGTTGCTGTGAACTAAATTTGAAAAGATTTTGATGTCGTTGATATCACGCGACTGGATGGATGGGATACAAAAGTTTAGATCTTGAGACGGTTTGGGATGTCAAGTTTCCGTAGAAATCAACACTACAAGAAAAACGGGCTTAAGCGTCTAAAATTTTAGTAAGAGCCCGGAAATTTAGTCGCTTAAATAGTTTAAGTGTCTAAAATTGCAACTGCCCGAAATTTTGGTGGCAATAAACATGTGTCCACTATTATTTAGCAACGAAAAAATATACTTAATCGCGAGATCCTTTGTTCAAGTAATTTATAGCAACTAAAATAGTGATCATGTAGCTATTTACTTTGAGGCACCGACTTGTAGCAACAACAAAAAAAATTGGTTGCTCAAACCTCTCTCAGCAACTAAGTTTGAGCCACAACCAAATATGTTTAATTGCTAGATCCATTTTTCAAGTAATTTACAGCAGCTAAAAGTTGATCATGTAGCTATTCAGTTTGAGGCACCGACTAGTAGCAACAACAAAATAAATTGGTTGCTCAAACCTCTCTCAGCAACTAAGTTTGAGCCACAACCAAATATATTTAATTGCTAGATCCGTTTTTCAAGTAATTTATAGCATCTAAAAATTGATCATGTAGCTATTCATTTTGAGGCACCGACTCGTAGCAACAACAAAATAAATTGGTTGCTCAAACTTCTCTAAGCAACTAAATTTGAGCCACGACCAAATATGTTTAATTGTTATATCCTTTTTCCAAGTAATCTATGTAACATCTAAAAAAGTGGTCATGTAGCTCTTACTTTGAGCCACATACTCGTAGCAACAGAAAATTAATTGGTTGCTCAAACAGGGGTCAGCAACTAAGTTTAAGCCACCACCACCATTTTAAAATAGAAATCAATTTTTGAAGTAGAAATTTAAGATCTTAATATTAATCCAATAGTGTTAGAAGAGTTGTTTTCATCCTTTGTTGCTTTCCTGAGTTCAACACCAAAGCTTGCATATTATTGTTGCTTTGGGTTTCAGGATGATTAAAGAGGAAAAAAAACAAAATAAAATAATATGGACTTAACGTGAATCGAACACACAACCTTCGGATCTAGAGTCAAACACGCTCCCATTGCGCCACAGATCCTATAGTTGACAGTGTACCTCACATAAACGAATTACTATCTATGAATTGTTCAACCTTGTAACTACAACAATTACAAATTTAACATTTACAATCATCCATGAGAAGAAAAGAGAAAGATCCATTTACATGGTTAGAATGACATTATATTGAAATTTTAGTACCATTTTTCGTATAAAACCCAAACGCAAATGGATTTTAAGCTAACAATTCGTATGTAAAAGAATATGTGTGGAATCATCTTCACACAAATCTATACAAGCAAGGGCAATTTTAGACCAACGTTAACAGAAATGTTGTTTGCCGAATATGATTTTGAAATGCTCTTAGAATGTTCTAAAGGGTTGAGCATACTCAATCCTTGTTATTCTTTCCTGCAAAAAATGCAGGTTGTGAAGGAGATGCTAGAGTTATTGAGTTTCTAATGAGCATAAAAACAACAGAAGACATGGTGGGTCTATCTTCGATATTATCTTGCACACATAACAATCCAATATGTATACTTCTGATCACTTCATTTATTGAAGTTCTTCGTGATAAAATTGGATCCATCAGCTCCAAGGGTGTACCTTCTCTTCAGTTTTTCCATGCCTGCATTTAGGAAATGTGAAGAGGTTAGTTGCATATTGACAGGGGTGTTTTTTTTTTCTTATTTGAGATGGAGTATTTCATCAATGGCAGGTTCCTACTTACCATGCTAGGTGTGGTCAACCACTATCCATAACAACAACACCTAAGCATCCAACATGCATTTGCAACTTTAAGGAGTTCTTTTAGTAGTTGCTGGTTTCCCACTGCCGCCATTTCTAATTTATGGCTACAAAACACCTAGATCAACCACCAAAACATCAATGACCCCAAATATCACAGATCTTTAGAGCATTATACATTGTTAGCTTACACTTAATTTATAATTGACGTCAGATGCATTAAAACAGATTTTGACGAAGTAATGTGCAGCTTAATGGGACTGTTGACCAAATCAAAACAAAGTCTAAGGCTCGGCTATGTGTCTGAATACTGGTCTAGAACCAATGAACGTATTTAGAAAACATAAGCTCTGAAGTAAAAATCAAGATGATAACTTGAATCCTAAAGTTAAGGAACTAACACAAACAGAACCCGAAGGGTAGTTGCATACCTTGTAGCTTGAAATGGTGTAAGTACATAAAGCTTGCATCTCCAGCTCTTCTTCTTTTGGATACGGAGTAGAAGAAGTTCCGACTTCTGCCGTTGGATGGAAAGGGTGCCATAAGAAAGCTACAATGCAAATCAACTTATTAAAAGATATAACTACACTGGCTATTAGCATGAATCAAGTCTAAGTACAAATGGGGCTCTATGTAATGATGAAGAGGGGCTTTTAGGCAAAGAACTTATCATTTATCATTGAGCTTTTTTCTGCTTCTGTAGATAAATTTCACTCCACAGCTTCCAAGTTTCTTATCTTCCTATAATTTTTCTACAATAACACCTATGTGGTATTAGTAAACATAACAAGAGCGTACATAGGCACAAAACCTGGGAAAATTTAAATTACTGCGAGTTTCTTTTTTCACTCTACATGAAAGAAAAAGGAAAGGAGATGAGATACCTGCATTTCTGCAGTATATATTGCAAGGTGCCAACTATGAACTATCAGCAATGAAAACATTGTCGAGGTCAGAGAATCAACTTCCACAGAAGCTGGACAGTAAGGATAGGAGTCAGCCTCTAAGTCCCTCTTTACCCAACCCCTATATCATAAGTAGGACGATGAAAAATCAGTCATTTGTGGTAGCAAAAAAAAAAAACGGTTTCTCAGGCACTTCCTGCAAACATTAAAAAAAAGGTTATACTAAGTAATTACAAAAGCAAAAGATAAGTGAGAAATAATTGAATAGTCGTGGAATCATTACATGTCTTGCAACGGCCAATGATCGCAGACCACGTTCTTCATACTTGTCAATGACGGAATGAACCTTGTTTCTTACATCCTCTTTGCAGTTGCAAAGATCGATTATCTGTTCAGGTGTTAGTGAAGGTGATTATGACTTTGGTGCATGTGAATAAGTTATGGTGCAGGGGAGGATTTGGTGGTGGAAGGCCAATAAATACTTCTAAGAAACAAAATATTTATTCATCAAGTTCTCTCTTTTTCAGTAGTAAGATGCCCGAAAAACTTGGACCCTAAAGAGATTAAATATATATATATATATATATATACATTCCTCGCATTGCTGTAGCAACTATGCTAAGCATACATCTTTCAACCCAGCCTCTCAACCAGCGCTAATCAATTAAGGAGATGCTAAACGGGTGGGGTAGTAGAGTAAAGAAATCGATATGTTTGATGTCAAACCCTATGTTCCAAATGCTGGTTAAGAGGATGGGTTAAACTAGTAGAAATATCAAAAATTTCAAACGAATTCTCAATATGTAATGCTAAGCTTCCTATTAACCCATAGATTATCAAAAGTCAATCCCATCTTTTTCTACTTATCCTTAAAATTACAGAAACATCTCAAATTATAAAATCTCAATAAAAAAGATTCAATATTAACAAGGAAATCAGATTAAACATTGAATGATGAATCATACCTGGATCTGGATGAAAACAACAATAGAACTGCAACAAAATTGACTAAAGTTGAGAAAAAATATGATACAATGCAGTAAAGATTTTGTTCTTCACCTCCCTAATAACAACTACCAATAGCCACTGCACTCAATCTCCAACAGACCTATATTTAGACCCCAAAGTGGATTCCCAAAAGAGTAACCTAGCAGTATTTAGGAAAGTGAATTTCAAGAATAACGAATTCCCACACACCCAAACTACAACCAAGTTCATTTTCGTTTAGTTCCATTTCACTACAAGTTCATAAAACCCAGACTGCATTACCCCCAAATACCTATTACCTCTACACTCAATCTCCAACAACCCTTCCCACCCTTAAAACGAACCAGAAGAAGAAACCCCTGATCTTAAACACTCAATCCCTCATATAAAGTCATCAAATGTCATACATTCTATTCCTAACCAAACAAAAAAACTATGACGAAAGAGTAATCTAAGTTCAACATTAATGGACAAAAGAGTACTCAAGTGAAAAAGACTTACAGCAATCGCCACCAGCTCAACAGCAGTGTCATAATCACCATCTCTATGATTAGGATGATCAGATTCAGCAGGATTTCACAAACCCAAATTTAGGATACCAAAACAAAACCGTAACTTCTTCCTGTAACAAATTAAAATTACTACGATTGGGGGAAACTAAATCAGGAAAAATTAAAATTAATTTGAAGGTGATATAGCTAGATTATGAGAGAAATTGGGAGGGGGAACCATAGCGGGAAGGGGGAAGGCGGAAGTGAAAAAAATCTCAATCTGGGAGAGGAAATGTGTTTTTGTTGTCAAAATTTTGAGGGGGAAAGATAGACCGTTTGATCGAAATCTATCGACGATTGATATCTAGTTCTATCTAGTCATACGGATTGTGATCCGTATGACTCATTGGAAAAAATTACATCCGCCCATTTTATAGCACAGTTATATTTGGTTATAACTTATAACACCCTCTTCTTTTTTTTTTGTCTAAATATTATATATATTTTAATTAGTAAAATATTTGTATATTTTAATCTCGAGGAATTTGTATTTACGGAAGGAAAAATAAATTGTGTAACCTAAGAAATAATCTAGAAACTGAAAATGAATTCGATAATTATCATTGACTTTCCACTAGACAAAGTTTTGAAGTCTGATGATCGTAGATTATAGATTTCGATGAAGATTCTTAATTTGGATAAGAGGTCAGTAAGGATAACATGACGAACATCGGTAGGTTTAGGATTCCAGGGAGGATTTCGTTTGAGACGAAGACGTCATTAAGGATAACATGATGAACATTCGGAGTTTTAATGAAGATTCCAACTTAGTGGAAAAGGTCATTAATCTAAATATGACAGGAAGTGGTATTTAAAAAGTTTCATCAAGGATTTCGACTTATTTTGAAGGTCGTTAATGATAACATAACGAACATCCATAAGTTTGGAGTTCCAATGAAGATATTGACCTCTGGTATACATTTTGGTCAATTAGATATAAAATAAAGCATATTTTAAGGTTCATTACTAGATTTGGAGTTTCGATATAGATATTTCGACTAATCGTAAATGGATTATATTGTCATAAATTAACCCCTAAACTAAGTTCACAAAAGTGTCGGAGATGGTTAAAACCCCTTGTTCGATTTGCATAAAAACTTTTCAAAATTATTAGATTTCTCAACATTGGATGCCTATAGGTAGGGTTTAGGATCATGTGAAAAGGCAATGAACCCGTTGTTCAATAAATCTAAGTGAAATTGATGAAAATTGATATAGTTTGAGTAAGATCGATCAAAATTGAGTGTATTCAAGTCGGTTCGATAAAAAATTGAGTGAATTTTAGTGAGATTAGTAAATCTTATTTTGATATCGTTAGATTTGTTCGATCGATAAAAAAATGAAAGTTTGATTGAGGTTGAATAAAATTCAATAAATTCTAAGTGAAATCGAGTGAAATTGATGAAAATTTGATATAATTTGAGTAAGATCGATCAAAATTGAGTGTATTCAAGTCGGTTCGATAAAAAATTAAGTGAATTTTAGTGAGATTGATAAAATCATAGTTTCATATCGTTAGATTTGTTAGATCGATAACAAAATGAATAAGTTTGATTGAGATTGAATAAAATTCAATAAGTCAAAGTGAAATCGAGTGAAATTGATGAAAAATTGATATAATTTGAGTAAGATCGATCAAAATTGAGTGTATTCAAGTCAGTTCGATAAAAAATTGAGTGAATTTTAGTGAGATTGATGAAATCATAGTTTCGTATCGTTAGATTTGTTAGATAGATAAAAAAATGAATAAGTTTGATTGAGATTGTATTTGTTGTGCAAACCATCAATAATTATTCGTACTAACTACAATCTAATGATATTGAGTATGATCTAGTAATTTTGATGAAATTAAATAAATTTGGATTTAATTAAATTGAATTTTTAGATAATAAATCAAAAATAAATTGAATCTGAGAGAAATTGATCAAGGTCAACCGATATTAGATAAGATTGATGAATTGATATGTAACCATATAAACACATGAAATTTATGATAAATATAGTGAGGACGAGCGGTATTTGATAAGATTAATAGGTAACCGATAAAATTGACTAGGATCGATATATAATCTTTTAAAATGATGGATAATTAGATAAACCTCTTACCCGATGTTTGTCATATTATCTTTAGATAATAACCTCTTACCCTAAGTCGGAATCTTCACCGGTACCCTAACCCTACTTATATCTCTCATTTTCCCGATAAACTGGAGAAATCGATTGAATTTGGGATAAATGGAGTAATCTAATGTCATCCATAAATTCGACCTAATTCGACATCCTTGGAAATTCACATGAGTTTATTCTTGTATGTACAAATCAATCCGACTCTAAAGATCATTCAATCTAATTGGATATACTTATATAATTCATTTTCATAAATATTTTTTGGATCTGTCGTATGTAGGTTTGATGATAATGTCCTTTTTAATAAGAACAAAATTGACTAAATTCAAAATAGATCGAAGATTAATTAGTGAGTTTGAACTCTTTTTTAGTTGAATGCACAATTTTTTTCTTAATTTGTGTTCACTCTTCTCACTCAATTTCACTTTAAATTAGTCAGTCTCGTTCAATTTTGCTCTTTATTTTTCAATATTCTTGAATTTCACTTAAATTGTTTTGATCTCATTTAGTTTTATCATATGTGTATTAACATGTTTAGCTTTTGGATAAATCATTTTTATTGCTTTGAGGGGCTCACTATATGATTTTGGATAATTTATATCGGGTGAACCACTGTATGCCTCGTGTCATCTCCGATTAGCCGAAATATCTATTTTTGGGTTTTGCGTTAATATTCCTCGGATCTAAAACTTTGATTATATTGTTTGAATTATATCATTTGTGGATATCATTTGAGATTTACCAAAGTATGTGTGAGATTGATCTAAGTATATATTATTTAATAACTTATATGTGAGATTGACCTAAGTCTATGTTCGCTCCTATATGATGGTTATTTTTATGAAGTTAATAACCTTTCATGTTCTTTTGGTCGTTGGAACTTGGAACTGTATATATTGAGAGATGTACGTTTTATTGGGAGTTCTGGTTGTGGCCCGTATATAAAAAAGATGTTAAATTTGGTCCGTCAGATTCGTGATCCGTATGAGCATAAGATGTGAATTTTGAACCGTCAGATTGACGATCCGTATGAGTATAAGATGAAAAACCTAGGACCATCCGATCAGCGTAAATTTTTAATCTTGAACCGTCAGATGAATCTAACCCTATTTGTTTTACTCATTGACCACGAAGTTCCTGTTATTTACGTTTAGTAACCTTATATATAAACACCCAAAGTTATTTCATCACTTCTCATTTCCAACGCCTCCTTCCTAATCTCTCTGCCTCACTCACTGAATCTCTCTTTCTTTCTGCAACCAAGCTACCTGGTTACTTTTAAGGAAAATGAAGTAGAAGAAAGATGGGTTTATAGAGGATCCCTGAAACAGAATTAGAATCAGTTATTTCAGTTTTTGAAAGTAAGATTAACCAAATCCAAACTACTCGTTATTGGGTATACAACAGTTCACACATCTGCCATGGAAGGAAACACCAAAGTTGTTAAGCTGATGGTGAAGAAAAACCCGTGTTTGACAAAGATACGTGATAACTATGGAAGGGTATCACTCCACACAGCTGCAAAGTTTGTTTCAGAAGGACAAAAAGAGGTGGTGCAGTATCTTTATTCTGCTACTAGATATGATAACCCAACTCCTTTCACTGGTGAACGTGGTGTTTCCCTTCTATGCGATTTAATTGATTCTAATTTCTACGGTAGTGTTACCAACCGATCAGATTCATAAATCTATATTCAGCATTGAAATTGAGGTTAGGGAATATACAAATGCATGATTGTTTGACAAGGGACTGGCTGAAATATTTTGATTATCACTTGTTTGTTTGTAGATGTGGCGCTGTCTATTGTGCAAGATTATCCAATGCTAGTCACTGAGAAAACAAACAATGATGGTGTTTGTGCATTAGAAGTGCGTGTTCGCGGACCATTTTCATTTCAAAGTGGAAATAAAACAACATGGTGGCAAAGCCGCCTCTACCAATGTCAGTACCCTTGCTTTAACCTCATTTCATTATTACTTGTAGTTTTAAACTTCGAATACAGTCTATATATATATATATATTTTTATATTGCTTATTTCTTCAAACAGTTCTTCTAGTGGACACAGAGGCACCTAATGACCTTCACAGCAGAGCAGACTTAGAAAGCCCTAGAGAGTCCTCAACAATGCGTATAGGAGCCTTAACAAAGTACATCTTACAGTATCTCATCACCTACTTAACTCAAGGTCTATTGAACTGAAACTTAATCATTAGCTAAATTTTCTTTAAATGTAGGAATCTAATTTACTCAGGGGGTGGAATCTATTTTACTAGAGAGATACATGCTAATGGATACATTTCATGGGGTAATATTTGCTAGGGATGCAGGTATAATACCTATGTGAACGGGGGAACCAGGTATAATACCAATATACAACTTGCAGGTTACATTTTTTGTTTTTGGGGATTTTGATAGGTAAGTTGTATGATAAATCCCTTTTGGTTACAGATGGAAAGATGGTTGAGGATACAACAGATGATATATTGTCGGAAGCTGGTGAATTGAGATGTTGCACTCGTTGTTGTTTTGGATCCTTTCGAGTATGCTCCAATTTCTGTGGTTTTCAGGTTTATGTGAAATGTCAACAACTAAATCATTGAAATGAGTTATATAGAGTTCTAAATTTCTGAATTTGTTGTATAAATAGTAACAGAATGTGATAGGTGACCAAGCTTATTGTTGAATATGTAGAGTTTGAATATAATATTTCGCCAGTCTACCTCTCTAAATGGAGATGCTCAAATGTTAGTAAAGTAATTGCTTCCAAGTATTTCACAATAGTTTTTGTTTTGATTTGCAGTTCAATAACATTTTGAATAAAACATTCTCTTCGGCCCCAACTGTGGTAACGGCATTTGGGACAGTACTCGATAATATACTTGCAGTATTTTTTTTTCCTTCTATGTAAAAAATGTAAATATTTTTTCCTTCTATGTAAAAAGTGTAAATTTTTTTCCTTCTATGTAAAAAGTGTAATTTTTTAAAGAAATGTTATAAATTGAATTATGTGATACAATAAAATTTAGTTTTGTTCATAATTTGTTTGATATTAATTTTAATTAAATTTTGGAATTATCTAAATTATAATTTGTTTTTAATGAACACAAAATTTAAACATGCCATTAAAATCTGAATTCCAAAATAATTTAGAAGCTCAAAAGCTTAAGCAATTAACTTGAGTAAAAACTTTGATATCTCAAAAGCTTAAGCAATCAACTTAAGACAAATCATAATCAGAAATCACTTGTAGCGAGCAAAATCATTTTATCGTTTAAGACTTTAGCCAAGCAAATTAAGGCTAAGTTGTTCCATGTATCTAGCAACTAGGTAGTTTAATAGCTTCTGAGTCGTAAATGGCTTTTAGAGAGTAAAAAAATTCAGAGCTTAATACCTTAAGCAACCAACTTTAGGCCAATCAAAATCAGAAATCGCTTTTAGCGAGCAAAATTATTTGATCGCTTAAAACCTTAACCAAGCAATTTCAGGAAGAGTTGCTCCATGTATCTATCAACTAAGTAGTTTACTTGCTTTAGAATGATTGGTATATCTGAAGCGATTGATATTTTACTTGCTATACTGGTTGGTCTAGATGTTAAGCGATCACAATTTTACTTGCTCCATGTTAGTTGGTCTAAATGTTAAGCAATGAGAAAAGTGCTCACTTTAGGTTAGTTGGTTTATTACTAGAGCGATTGCATGGTCGCTCAAGGCATTGACATACATGGCTTTGGGCAACCAACGGAGCGAGTGTCACTTTTAGTCGCTATAACGGTTATAACGACTTAAGAGGGGCTTTAAGCGACTTAAAACAAGTAGTCGCTTAAACCCATTTTTTTTGTAGTGCAAGTTTGCAAAGTCTATAAAAGGAGCACTAAACCTAGAGAACCATATACCTTTCACCCCCTGAACTGCCTATCACCTGTTTGTTGAAAGTTCACAGAGAGAAGCTTTTGATCCTCTCCTACCGGTTCCACTCCTTCTTGCATTCACACCATTCTACACCACCGGGTCACGACATACTCCCAACAGTGAACCTGGGCTTGGTTTGCTTGTCTGGGTTTAATAGTTTGGTTGAATTCTAGTTTTATATTTTCTTTAATTTTTATAAAATTCATTATTATGCGTAGCTAAATATTTTTATATGATTAAGAATGATTTCTATGTTCCGGCGTGAAGCTTAATTAGTTATATCGATTTATTTGGAGTTTTAACCTCAATCAATTGTCTTTACGATATCTAGGGTTTATCATTGATTTCTATATCGTTTGGATGCGAAACCAAGTTATTATATTGATCATTCTGATGTTAGTAGAGAGTTAAACGATCCGTAATTGTCGAGCATCTCTTACACAAGTAGAAAACGTGAGACCTTGCAGAGGGATTCTATGGAGCAATCATGTGTGAAGACAACACCATTAAGAGTATCTCCAATAGAGGGTGAAAATATTATTTTTTTATGACACATAGGATTTTAGACCCCCATTTAACATAAATTCATCTCCAATAGTTAGGTCTTACAAACTAGGAGGGATGAGATACTAAATATGAAGGTCTTAAAGAAAGTCTTAACTAGACTTTCGGTTAGACCTTTATAATTAAAATTAAATGGTTAAGATAAAATTAAGCGGTTAAGATTTTATCATATAAGATAATTTAAGGTTTAAATCACATACTATTGGAGATAGTTTATTAGTTATGGGGTATTATATTTACTACATGTATAAAACCTACTAAATAAAGGTCTTTATAGGACCTCCACGTAGGATTTTTTACACCCGTTGTTGGAGATGCTCTAAGTGAACCGAGCATACTGAGTTTAACTGCTGGGATCAAACCTAAATTCACAAACCCTAAAGAGTTTGATTGAGTTACATCATTTAAGAAAACCTGAAGGTGGCTCAGTTGGATAGAATCCGGTGACTAAACGTACATGTTATCCGGTGATATAAGGAGTTTTGGTGATAGCTAAGTGTACCTGCTATTCTATGGTTGGTGGTAAATGATTCTGACGAAAGATAAATAAGTATACTAATTCAGTCAACGTTTGGCAACGGCGAATGATTCCATAATCATATTTCTTTCTTATTATTTAATTACTATTTTTAGTTAATTAATTTACAAACCCCTATTTTTCAGTATTTATTCTAGTTTTGCTAATCTAAATAACGTATTAATTACACAACTCTCTGTGGGAACGATCCTTATTACCGTTATATTACCAGTTAATTAGTGGGAAATATCTTAATGTTGCACTTATGACATGCATCAATACCTCGAGCCATAATACCTTCATTGCAACGCTGTCAGGACTTGAAAAAACATAGACAATGCAGGATGATAAGATGGACAACTTTACATTCGTCGTAACCCATTGTTTGTTTCGCACAAATCTTAACAATCACTATAGTTGGGTGGCTCGAACTTGTTCCAGGTGCAGTGATTCCACGGATGAATCCCTTGAACACGCTCCATATACACATATCAATATTAAGACTCATATTGAGTCAGATTCATTCATTATTGTATTCATAGTATCTATATAAACCTTTAATAATTGAAGTCTATTTATCAATAGTGCAATACTGAACTCATCAATGATCACTCTCAGTTGAGTTGCATGGACCTACTATTGTTCTATATTTATTAGTATTCTATTAAGCAATATTGAACTTTTCTCAAGTTGCAGAACTTCCACGGCTGAATTCCTTGAATTTATTCTGTATATATATATATATCAATGCTTAGATTTTAATCATCTTAATGTTCGGCGGCACCACTGCCTCAACACTCACATCTAATGGCACCACTGCCTCAAAACTCATCTCAATGTTCGACGACATCATTGCCTCAACACTGATATTCTCATCTTAGTGTTTGATGGCACCACTGCCTCAACACTCATCTTAGTGTTCTGTGGAACCATTGGCTCAACACTCACCTCAGTGTTATGACAACACCACTGCCTTAACACTCACCTCAATATTCTGACGGCACCACTCCATCAACACTCATCTCAATATTCGACGACATCATTGCCTCAACTCTCATATTCTCATGTTAGTGTTCGATGGCACCACCGCCTCAACACTCATCTTAGTGTTCTGTGGCACCAGTGCCTCAACACTCATCTTAGTGTTCTGACGGCAGCATTGCCTCAACACCCTCTACAATCAACTAATGTTCCAAAGACCTTCCCTTCATTGTTACGGTAGAAGAGGAATGCTTTAAGTACCTTAGAGTACAATAGCAGAAAAAAATCAAAACTTGCTCAAATAAGACGTCAATCTATTACTATTAGACTGTCACCATCTAGTGCTTACCACGTAACATTAATCATTCTGCGCTAAGCAGGGGACTTAATGTAGATGGTGGGTTTTTGTCAAGGCTAAAATAGTAAAAGATTATGTTTCTGACCCGGGTCTCAGAAATATTGAATTTCATAATTATGCGAAGAATTTTAAGACATATGTTCATCCCTGTCTTTCTCTCTCTGTATATGTGTAATCACATGAATGTATCTCCCGGCTGAACCCATCAGATTATATATACATATACGATCAATTTTATTAGATGAATCAACATTTATCCATGTAAAAAATTATTAGAATAACACTGGTGCTTATTACGACATCCTTATATATTCTATGATGTTTACATAACAAATCTCATTGCTCCTAGATAAATTGTCTACTAGTATAGAGCAACTTGATTCCTCTCTACATACCCCGGTTGAGTTCCTATAGTGACTTTATATCAATACTCAAAACTTAATTGAATAACATTGATTTATCAAAAGGCATGACAAGTCGTGCATGAATGCATTTAGTCGAAGCATCACATCTTCGTGTAAACACTAAGTCGTCGTCGCGCCAAATGCAAAGCTAAATCTCCAATTGACCAATCCCTAACATTGGTCAACACCAAGTTTCTGACGTATCATCGTAGTTACCTTGTAAAAACGTAGCAATGGGTTTGGAATGGGGCAAAATGTTCTAAATAATATATGTTCCCCTATATGTTTATTACGACATACTAAAAGGGCATCCCATTTCGAATACAGGTATAGGAGATATGGTTTAAACCATAGACGAACTACAATCTGAAAACTATCAGAATTTCATCTGAAAATTCCTAGAAGGTTGCTGTTTTCTCCGTTTGACAACCGAAATAAGCTCAAAACCTAAATCCTTTCATGGATGGATGTATCCAGCGATTTCTCGATTCCAAATTGGGGCTAATCATCAAAAACGTAAATCATACGAAGAATCTACATCGTTTTTACTAAAGGACATTATGTCTGAAATTTTCGGGTATAAATGGGGGCTAATACCCATGGATGTAAATAGCAATAATGGGCTTCGAAGCAAGAGCTTCGAAGAGCAAGAGCTTCAAAGAGATAGAGATTTAAAGAGCAATAGCTATAAAAAGCAAATAAGAGGAAGACTTAAAAATGATAAAAAAAAGGAGATTGTGGGACCGGCGCCAACCAGCCAGTTGGTCCCTACGTCCATATTTTTTCAAGCTTTCATTATTTTATTTTAGGGTTTTCTCGTTTCATTGAGACTATTTTGCTCTTTCTACTAAATTTAAAAATTCGAAATAGCTTCAAAGACCAAAACAACAGTGCACAACAATATAGAATGATCCGCAACCCTCTATCGTATTAAAATATCATTATTTTTAATATTTCCAAAATTTTGGTCTTCACGCCAATTGGTCTTCACACGAGTTGGTCTTCACACCAATTGGTCTCTACATCAAAATTCTCTCCCTTAAATATTATTCCCAAATATATCAAAATATTCTTAGAGAGACGACATGATACACAAAACATTCCCGCTGACTACCAAATTCATGCTTGGCTCATAGTCGGTCCCACCTTTGGCCTTTCACCTACGTGGTCGGCACTCCCTTCTCTGAGACTCCACCATTCTTTATCTAGTCGATCTCTCTACTAGTCCCTTATCCACCACTTGGTTCATCTACCATTTGGTTCATCTGCCATTTAGATCATCTGTCATATTAGGGATTTTTATTATCTTAATCAATTAAAGAGCATAATTTAATTGGTCCTGCTACCAATAATTAAAATAATCTTAGTTTCTCAATTTTGGTGCTCACATAAGTTAACGCTCACGCAAGTTGGCGCTCACACGATTTGATGCTCATACGAGTTTGCTTAGTATATCGAACATTGTAAAATATCCGCTTATATTGATCGCTGATGATCCAACAATCTCATCATACCTATTATTATCAATTCAAAAAGATCATTCAGGTATTATTACTGCCTCAGCTGACACAATGACATGCCACAACTACCAACGTCAATATCAATCAGACTCTCTATGTCTACGATCTATTAAGCACCACTGCTTGTTTCAGCACACAATTAATGCTTCATTCGTCAATGAGTCAACATGCGAGATTCATCAATATGCTAAGATTGACGGTCTAACTGGGTCAGTAACTGACCAATTAATACACGTCTATAAAGTAGACTCAACCATGATCGAGACATTAATTATGTCACACAGGGGGATATTCATTAGGGTTTTGGTCTGGCGGCCTACAGCACGTGCTGTGTAACAATACACCCACAACGAAAAAGTATAAAAAAAGTCGTGTCGGCAGTTGAAGGAGTTAATGGAATAGTGGTCGTACAACTATCAAGTCCTACTAAAACGATGAAGTCGGTTTTCACCATGATTTCCACTTCTCTGCAACTGTCACCACCTACAAGATCAATGTGTTAACTTCCAACGCTATATATAGGTTCTTCAACCTATCGACAAGGACAAGAGTTTTTTATCTCACAATCACTTGAATGATCATAGAGCTATCATCTTAGAGATTCTCAGAAAACTCACTTTCGTCTTCACAATAGTTCAACATATGTCATCATCATTGACATTCAATCTCATTGATCTCAATACCTTCTGTTTTCCTCTATACAGATAAACTTTCTCCTTCCCTTGTGACCGAAACGAAATTGGAACGATCACTTCTTGATTTAGGCCAATTTCGTACAGATTGATCTCTCGAATATTAAAAGTACTTATACAGTACAAATGTTTGATGTTTAAAGGATTTGCTCTTTAATCGATTTTTCTCTTTTAACGAATTGGTTCAACTGGCAAAACATACTCCATCACTTTTCCCCCTTTTACCCTTTAATCGTTTTTATCCATAAATATTTTGGCGACCACAGTGGGAGGTTAATATCTCCGTTAAAATATCAAATTTCCAGATCTATCAATTTTCTCAATTTCAAGATGGTTAATTTTAGGAAGGGCTCAGGAGTATTAGATCACGGTTCCATATTTCCCAATATCGGCGGAATCCCTCTTACTACTCCAAAATTCGTTATGCCCGATCAAACTTCTGTTGAGGTTGTAGATACTCAAAGCCTAATCGATATTGAAGAAATAATGAAAATTCTGAATGATTTTGTAACAAATTAAGCCGAAATCATCAAGACCCAGAACGAAGTGTTCACCCATTTGAAAGTTCTCACAAATCAGTTATCGAAAGAACCGATTCACATCTCCGCGGATGACGACAATGGTAAAATCTCCTCACGCTGAACGTGAACCAGAAAGGAGACATCAACCTGATTTTTCCGCTCGTGAAGACTCAGAACAGTTCCTTCAAAAACAAAAAGAAGACTAGTCATATCTAACACGTTGCAATCAGGGTCTTTACAACAAAGGGATGACGATATCCTGTAAATCTCTTTTGGAAGATTTGTGTTCCCAGACCTTGTCGGAAGCTGCTAAGCGATCAACTATAATTACACCTGCATTGTTGGAAAGAACAAGACCTGTCATAGATGAAGAAAAATGCAAGACTCGTAGTAGTCGACGTCTGACTCATAAGCAGTACAATACTCAACCACCTGTGAGTACTGTGACTGTATGAGGTAAAAGAAAAGCCATAGAACAACGACCTAAGCGTGTAGCACCATCACCAGTTCCAACTCCGACCCCAACAGCAATTCGACCACCTCGAATAACCAACCGAGCAGCCACAACTCTATCACCAGCTCAACGCCAACAGCAACAGCCAAGAGAAACACCAGCTGCCACAGACTTCCCTTTTCCAATCGAAGAAGTAATTGAACTTTTGGAAGTCAAGATACATGATAGTGACATCAACCTACCTCCTATTCGACATTCACTAACAGAACAAGAAATGGCAGATCCAAAATATTGTCGTTTTCACAGATTTGTTAATTACCCCACAAGTGATTGCAATGCCTTGAAACGGATCTTCAAAGAGAAAATCGAATCAGGAGAGTTGGACCTAGGGACTGAAGGTGTACACAGAAATCCTCTCCCTATCAGGAATTTCACTATGTCTAAAGAACCAATCAATCAAGTAGTTTACTCTCTGATGGAACGTGTATGCGAGCTTCTTTACTTATCAAAGGCGTAACAGAAAGACATATTCGCTGCTCTTAGTCATACTATATCTGGCAGAAGACTACCTCCACTTAATAAAGACAAATCACATGCTGAACGCCCACAAGTAGGCAAGGAAAAATATGATTGGAGATTTCTCGTTGCCGCCCCCCTCAAGAATATTGAATTCGGAAGAACCTTGATCGATGCAGGCACTACTGTTAACATTATCCCAATCAAGAAGCTACGAGCAGTTGGAATCTCACGCGATGAAGTTGTTCATACACCAACAGTGATCCATATCCCAGAAGGAAAGTCCATAAAAGCTTATGGTTACATTACTCTTGAAGTACAAATAGGGTCTGTATACACTGCCTCCAAATTTCACATAACCAAAGAGAACCCAGGTTACGACATGATTTTGGGACAACCATGGCTTTACAACAATAAGGTCGCATCCTATCAAGTACCTTCAACACACTCACTTCCAACAAACGACGATTCTGTACCTCACATAGATGTTTTGGCAGATAACCATCCTCTGTACTTGGAAGAATATCAACAAAAACCAAACCCATATGAAAACTTCCCATCTCTAAAAAATAATAATCCAGTAAGAGAGTCACTGGAAGGAATCACAATAAGGCTCATATCGAACATGATTCTTCAAAGAGCCACAGGGTAAAATGGATCAAATGCCACTTTATCAACACCAACATCGTTGTTCCATAGAGATAACGAATACCCTGATGACAACATATACCGATTCAGGACCCACTCGATCGGAATGTAACTGAACTACAATTAGTAAATCTTCACATATTCTCATGACACGACTCCTGCAGATGCAACGTCATTCATCCATGGTAGTTACAAAGCCTTCCAACATATATATTCCTGTCAAGTGAATAAACACCTCTTAGGTGCACTTGAGGACTTGATCTTTTTGTAAAGATCAATTCATGTCCGTTTCAATCAATGTGATCCCTAGAGCCAAGTCGGTGAAATCTGATGTCAGTACTGAAGGAAATGAAACATCAACAACAGAACCTCTCTACATCGCAACCCCGCACGACTGAGGAACTTCCTCCTCTTACTGACCGCATGATAGTTTTGTAATAGTGGTAAATAAAATATCGTTCACTCGAACTTGTGAAAATTGATTTTAGATTTCATAAAATAATTTTAAAATAAAAAATTATACACAAAAGATGAAAATAATATTCACAAATACTGAGGTTATGGATTTCACCATTAAGCAATTGAAGTTATTCAATCTAATTAATATTCATGCAATTCTTTACGTTTAAATTGATTCTAATATGTTGCAAAAGTAGATTTTCAAAATAACAATTGTATAAAAAAATCATGGAACATCAAAAACCTAGTCCAAGCATGTACCATCTAACGAAATCACAATTGCTTAATAAAAATCCTTAAATCAATTTTTAATCAAAGCAATTAATCATAAAAGAAATTACAAAAATCAATTAAAATAGAAATATACCACTTTTCTTTGAACAATGGCTTCCTCCGTCACCTCAGCAAAGGGGCTTATCTCCTCATGTTGAAAACACCCTCAAAATATTGGTATATAGCTCAAAGTGTTTACAAATGATGAAAAAGAGTGAAAATAATGAAATCAGCGAGTTTGCAACGTTTATAAGCGTTACAGACTCACTGTTACAGAAGGAAAAGTGTTTCGATGAAAATATATGTTGCAATTGAAGATAAATGTTGCAAAGTTAAAAGCTTTAGCAACACAATCTTCAACCTTTTAGCCACGGAATCTTCAACCTTTTCGCAACGTTTTCTTCATCTTCTCCATCACATGAATTTTTTTTCTGGATTTTGATTTTACGTTTCTGGCCTCTCCAGACCTGCCCCAAACTCTTTTTGGTTGACTCTTATTTATACTATAACATCCAAATCCTCCCATTAACTCCTCAATATTTTTTCATTCAATCCAAATAAAATCTCGAGATTTTTCTTTCTCTCAAATATCTCGATCCTGATTTTCTTCTTTGGTTGTTTTGTTTGTTGTCCAAGTTAACCCAAAACATATTGATTATTATAGGAACAAAATCAAGTGAATCAGGAAAACAAATCTCATATTTTTACGTGATTGAGTTTTTTCCATGTGAACAGCGAGAATGAGATATTCAACGAGATTCTTGTTTGGTTTTCAACTCTTCCAATTGTGTACCAATCCCTCTAAACACGATAAGAAAATATCCGTGTTTTAATCCCTTGAAATTCTTCTCCAAATCGAAAGATACTCGGACAGTTTGAAGGTTAAAAATTCCCTCCTAAAATCAATTTTTGAAATGAGAAGGTGGGTGCCTTTATAAAAGATATGGGTGTCTTTAGTAATTTAGGTTCCCTTATCAAAATATGGGGTTCCTTTAGTAATTTTGCTGGGTGTTTTCAACACTTCTTTTCGAGCTAATTTTTTCCAAAAATGTTTATTCTTCCAAAAATACCTACACACATTAAATACCCAAATTAGTACAAAATAAATACTAAAAATATACTTTTTGGGACTAATAAAGACACAAATATGTGTCTATCAAATACCCCAAACTTATTATTTGCTAGTTCTCGAGCAAATCTAAATAAATCCTAACTCACTTTCGCAGGCATCGCGATTGCACTTAGCGTGTGCAACAAGCCTTTAAACCCATATGTATCCATATCATACGAGTTTTGTCTCGTGAGGGTTTACAAGAGATATACCCACAAAACCTTTACTCCAAGCCTTATCTACCTGTGAACGATTGAGGGTAAACACTAAACAAGCTATTTAGTTGGTATACTAAATTCTCCGTCTATGGGAATCATTACCCTATATGAGTCCAATTGATGCACACGAGTTCTCACTCTGCGTACTAAAATTCATACAAGAATTCAAAACTCTACTTAGATAGTCGTTCAACCACGATACTCAGAATCTATCGAAGTACAATCATATGAAAAGATTTAGAAGATGGGTGTGAACAAAATGAAGTTCGCGCATGTTGACTAAGGTGCACGGTGTTTCCCATATCTGTATGAATGTCACTGCCAGGATGAACCCTAATGGATTGAGATGCGCTCTCACTGGTCTTAATCCTTATACTAATATCGACTCAGCTAGTATATACAAGGGCCCCAGCGGTCGATTTATTGAAAATAAAACAATTATCTTTATACTGACAACATGATTAGATCTTTTAAATCTAAGCGCATGGTCCTCTTCAGCAGATTACATGATAGTTCTCATGGATCCTGCATTCCACGCTTGCTTAGGCGACGGAGACAAGGAGAACACACACATATTGCTATCAAAGTGTCAATACTCGAATATTTTTTTTTAATAATACTCTAAATAATATAATAATGGGGTTTGATCTCAAACACTCAACTTCATCCTGACAGCGATAACAATTCGATATTGGTGCCCCACCAAATCACTTAGAGAAACACAAAAATTGTAAAAATAAAACAGAAGGTGATATGGTCGAGATAGACTCCGAGATATGGTGACAACTATCATGTTATTTCTAACACCTGAGCTCGCATCCTTTTATGAATAAACCATTTAACTAGGCACACCAATTCCTATAGAGAAATGGCTAAGTTTGCATCTACCTAGAATGGTTAGTGTCATCCTGAATTGTTCACAAGTTTTTAGACTTTGGAGTTTCATATTTCACTAAAATTTTCTCCCATACCCCCAAACATAAATCTAACATTGTCCTCAATGTTCTAAAGATGAATGATTAAATATATGAACAAGGAGAAATTGTTACCAATCGAAGGAAAGGAGTTAAGGAAAGATATTACTGTGTCACATGAGCATGGGTTACCTCCCAATAAGAAACTTTTTTGGTGGGAAAACAAAGTCAATCTTGGTATTATTTCCTGGGTAGACCACATCAACCAGAGGATGGGTCTCTAACAACTGAACTTCTTTCTGGACATCAACATGCTCAGAGAATCTAGTTTGAAGATGATCTTGAAAAATGGTAGAGGTGCAAATGTCAAGACCCAAGTGAGGGACTTTAATCAGGGATACTTGACAATCACAAGAATCATCGGTACCCCCAAACTTAGAGTGGACATTACTCTCAGATGGACTAAAAACTGTTGGTTGGATTCTAGGGTCCTTAAGGTCAGAACTACACTCAGCTTCCTCTATAGAAGGAAATAAGGTAGACTTATAAACTGGTAGAAGTTCAAACTTAGATTTCCATATATCATAAGTGTCCATCAAAGGTGCATAATCTAACAAAGTATTTACCTCATTAATAACACTATCATTGTCAACATCAAACCCAAAGTGAGCTAGGCATTTCTCTAATGGATCTTCTAACAAAGTGTTTGGTAAAGATTTCTGAACTAAAGTACTAGTTACGTTCACTTCTTCTAAATCATAGATCTCACAAGAAGGTTGTCTACTCATACTAAATAGATTTAGTTCAATAGTCATGTTACCAAAAGAAAAATTAATTATTCCATTTCCATAATTGATGACGACATTATATGTAGCTAAAAAGGGACGACATAAGATCACTGGTATTTGAGCCTCTGGGACCTGAAAAGGTTGGGTGTCTAGGACAACAAAATCCACTGGGGAAACTATTCTATCAACCTGAGTCAAATCATCCTCTATCACATTAAAATTCTCTAAGAGTCAATCATCTTCGTCAGAGACTATTGTCTTCAAAGCGTTAGACTCTAAATCAGTAGTCTCAGGACAAACTCGTTCCTCTAAACCATTATCGGCTTCAAAACAAGAATTCTACATTTTCTAAAACAGTGGTATCTCTAGTTAAATCCTCTTCCTTATGAATAGGTGAATAATCATTAAAATTATTTGGATTTGAACCAGAAATAACAGTATCATCATGAAGCACAATTGGAGTGACAAATTCTTGATCACTATGCCTGTATATTTCAAGTTCTTCACCAATATTATCCGCATCATCATAATAATATGAAGATGTTTGAACCTCGTCTACATAGGTAATGTTACCAATTCTATCCTCGTCCTCTTGAATAGGTGAACAATTATCAAGGGTAGCACTATTTGGAAATTAAGAACATTTTGAGCAATATTATTCTTTGCAGAACTTTCGTTCACACTTAATACGAACCTATTTATATTCTCGGTCAACTGCTTTATGATTCTTCTTATATCCTCAGTCAACTCCTTGATGGAATTCTCTAGAGAAAAAACTAGATCATAAGGAGATCTAGATCGTAACTGCTCGTGTGATTCTTCTAGAGGCATAATAGGTTCATTATAAGTACTAGATTTCACATGCTTTAGGGCATCCCTCCAAGACAAAGAACTCGAATTTTTCTCATTTTCATGTTCATAAGACGGGTGTGTATATGAATAGTAATTGGGATCACCTTGGTATGAGCAATAACCTCCAAAAGGTTGGTATGAGCAATAACCTCCAAGAGAAACAAGGTCGACTCAACCAAATCAAACCTACTAAATCTAGCAAACAAAAAACATGATGGCTCCACTTAGATTGTTTCTAGACCAGCTTTTATTCTTCCAAAATGCAAATAGTTACAGTTTTAGCAAATTTCTTAGAACGATCTGAATTAGATTAAGTCGAATTGAAACAGGATAAGCTCTAAGGAGCTTTGATAACCCTGCCCCTTTGGCAACTTTTCCTTGGGTTACAAGGCAACTCTAATCAACTTAAAATAATCTTCCTGAACTTTAAGTTAGGCTAACAAAGTAACCAATACAATCCTTTTGAATAATTTTCCAACAAGCTCGTTACCCTATAGGCCTCTTTCTAGTCAAATTTTAGGCTTAGATTCGCATTAAGTAACGTGTTCCTAAGGCGGGCAAGAAGGAAATGCTGATGAAATCCGAGTCCTTATCTTATATGGCCAGTCCTTACCCTTTACTAAAAAATAAATCCGTATTCAAGTCCTCAAATATATGCATTACGAAGGAATAAATAAAACCCACTGACAGGGGATTCGTGGGTTGATCGAGTCTTACCTCCCGTACCAGATGAACGATGAACCGTTGAAATCGACTCGGGCTACCAACTCCTATGTCAGTGTACGAACCCGAGGGGCCGAGACAATATCGTAATTGTTGTCCTTCCCTGTTGCAGTTTATATTTAAATACCCTTCTGTAGGGTTTAAAAAATAATAATAAAGTTCAAAGTACAAAGTCCAAAAATAAGAAAAATATAAAAATACCTAAAATAATTACAAAAATAATAGGAATTTTCTAATACAATTTTCTAAAAATAAAAATAAAAACCCTAAAAAATAAATAAAAAATTAACTAAAAAAAATCTTGTCTTCTTTTTCCGTTCTTTTCGATTAATCTTTGACTCCAAGTCTTCAATCAACCAATATAATCTTTGGCTCCAATTTCCTTTTGATCCAAAACCTGTAATACAAAGAAAATACCCAAAAACGTAAAATACAACAAATAAAAAAAATAAAATAAAAATCTAACTAAACTAATTAACCTAATTAAAACTAAAAATAAATCTAAAAACAAGTCCCAGGCAGCGGCGCCAAAAATTGATAGTTTTGTAAAAGTGGTAAATAAAGTATCGTTCACTCGAACTTGTGAAGATTGATTTTAGATTTAATAAACTAATTTTAAAATAGAAATTATACAAAAAAGATGAAAATAATATTCACAAATACTGAGGTTATGGATTTCACCATTAACCAATTGAAGTTATTCAATCTAATCAATATTCATGCAATTCTTTACGTTTAAAGTTATTCTAATATGTTGCAAAAGTAGATTTCCAAAATAACAATTGTATAACAAAAGCATGGAACATCAAAAACCTAGGCCAAGCATGTACCATCTAACGAAATTACAACTGCTTAATAAAAATCCTTTAATCAATTTTTAATCAAAGCAATTTAATCATAAAAGAAATTACGAAAATCAATTAAAATAGAAATATACCACTTTTCTTGGAACAATGGATTCCTCCGTCACCTCAGAAAAGGGGTTTAGCTCCTCATGTTGAAAACACCCTCAAAGTATTGGTACATAGCTCAAAGTGCTTACAAATGATGAAAAAGAGTGAAAATAAAGAAATCAGCGAGTTTGTAACGTTTATAAGCGTTACAGACTCATTGTTACAGAAGGAAAAGTGTTTCGATGAAAATAAATGTTGCAATTGAAGATAAATGTTATAAAGTTAAAAGCTTTAGCAACACAATCTTCAACCTTTTAGCCACGGAATCTTCAACCTTTTCGCAACGTTTTCTTCATCTTCTTCATCTTTTTCATCACATGATTTTTTTTCTGGATTTTGATTTTACGTTTCTGCCTCTCCAGATCTTTGTGGTCGACTCTTATTTATACTATAACATCCAAATCCTCCCATTAACTTCTCAATATTTTATCATTCAATCCAAATAAAATCTCGTGATTTTTCTTTCTCTCAAATATCTCGATCCTGATTTTCTTCTTTGGTTGTTTTGTTTGTTTCCCGAGTTAACCCAAAATATACTGATTATTATAGGAACAAAATCAAGTGAATCAGGAAAGCAAAGCTCATATTTTTACGTGATTGAGTTCTTTCCCTGTGAACAGCGAGAATGAGATAATCAACGAGATTCTTGTTTGGTTTCAACTCTTCCAATTGTGTACGAATCCCTCTAAACACGGTAAGAAAATATATGTGTTTTAATCCCTTGAAATTCTTCTCCAAATTGAAAGATACTCGGACAGTTTGAGGGTTAAAAATTCCGGCCTAAAATCAATTTTGAAATGAGAATGTGGGTGTCTTTATAAAAGATACGAGTGTCTTTAGTAATTTGGGTGCCCTTGTCAAAACATGGGGTGCCTTTAGTAATTTTGCTGGGTGTTTTTAACACTTCTTTTCGAGCGTTCCAAAAATGTTTATTCTTTCAAAAATACCTACACATTAAATACACAAATTAGTACAAAATAAATACTAACAATATATATTTTTGGGACTAATAAAGACACAAATATGTGTCTATCACCGCATCCATCATGGAGACTGCTGCTGTTATCTACCGTAACAACATCAATTCCCTGACGAAGCCACTTCACATTAAATCATACTGTTCAGAAGCGTTCAAGTTGAACTCCCAATCAAAGAGTACACAGTAATGAAGCCTCTGGATTCGGGATGCTAAACCCACAAACTAGTTCGTGAATGTAAAGGGCTCACTGGATGGATGATGAAAAACTATATCGATTATCATGGTTTCAGCTCTTTTGGTCTCCGGAGCAACTCGAACTGCGGTTTCAACATCAACAATGGTCTTAGGAGCAACATCTTCATGACCGGCTTCATCAGCTGTCCATTCTCTACGGCCTCAACCTGGAAATGTTACTCGATGGATCAAACTGCTCCAAACACAAAGGGTTCATATCAAGATGAGTAGACGAGAAAACATATTAATATAAACTCTTCTCAAAGCTTCCACAGCGGACGGGCACAAGTCAAAATCTTCTACAAGATGTTCTCATGACCTCTACAGATGAGATACAACATACTTCAGGCCATTGATTTAGAAAAACGTGTTAATGGGTGAGGATTGGGACAATGCTTCCTTAACGAAAGATGTTTGTCTATGTATCTGCTACAACATACTAAAAGGGTGCATCAATAGGACATACGAGCAGAGAGATATTGCTTCTACACTCAAGTCCATGGAAGCTGAAAATTTGTATGGGATTACAAGTTGTAAATGTGCACGCATGGTTGAGTGACCTAGACAACTCCAAATCAAGTGATTCTTTTTGCATATGATAGCTTAGTCTCTTATCTTCAAAAGTTGGAGTCAAGCACCGAATTCTGACATCATATGAAGTCTATAAAGCTTCCAGAGTGAATAACATGCAAGCAAATTTTTTCTAGACGGGATTCATAACTTTCACCGTCGATCGACGTCCACCTAGGTCTTTTCATCAAGTTCTTCACCTAGGAATCTCTACCTAGGCCCTCCTAGGTCTTTTTTACCAAGTCTTTTACCTTTCTTGCCAGAAAGAGAAATAAGGAGTTGATAATACTAGGGATTGACGGTCCACTGACCATGACGATCTGCTTCAGAGTCCAAGATCACGTGACCGGCACTGGGACTGTCTATGCTAACCATCTATCACGAAGTACATGCTACAACTAGGATTCACCAACATGGTGTTTGCATTATTCACTCTTGAGAGCAACCTCAATCATGCCATAACCAATACATTTTCAGAAGTGATGTTTCTACAGCTCACAGAAATAAAGACGGTACTGCAAACACCAGATTCATGTGTCAAATAAGAGGTTCAGAGCAAAAGTGTACCGATAACATCAAAGTCCTTCATTAAGCATTCAAGATACAAGCAAATGACCTAAAGACATAAAATAATATTTCTGCATCAATCTCGTCATACGCAATTCTGCGCTGCCCTGTATAAAGTTGCAAGCTGGGAGCAATTGGTGATGAACTTATAGATAATTTATATACCAAAATTTTTGTATTGATGTCCTATATAACATATCAAAATTTTACTTCAATCGAATAAACGAGCTAAGAGATATGATTGAAACGGCAAACTATCTAACATCTGAAAAGTTCCTGAATTCTTCTTGACTTTTTATTGTTTCGTCTTTTTGAGGCCTTGAACGAACTGAAAACTCAAATCCATTCTCGTTGGGGAGATAGCTCATATCGTGGTCATGAAACATTTAGGGTAGATCATTGAAAACAGACTTCGTATGAAGATTTTATGGCGTTTTCAATAAAGACCCTCAATCTGAATTTTTCTGAGACGAATTATAACAAAATTCTTCATTCAATCACATAAATTTTCATCCATTCCACCATTGAGGTACAATTTTATGTTATTGTGAAGATAATACAAGATGAACACTCACTTGGGTACTCCCCCGACCATTCGGGAAGTTAGAATTGTTGTTATTGCGATTGGAGTCATTATCCTCTCCATCTGACTCGGAATCATGTCGACTCCCATCCTCGTCTTCTGAAGATATTTGAGGTTCATCGTTACTTTGATTATTATAATGAGTTTCTTCCTAGAAACTACAACAAAAATGCGTGCTCGTATTCCGTTTAAGATTATCATAAACTAGTCAAACGATGTTCTTTCAACCTTGCTAGTTCTACTTCACCCTTCATTGCTCCTTAGCGATCACTCGACATTAGTATCAAATCAAGATGACTATGGAGCTTCTGGCGTATCACACTGAACCTGTAGCCACTCTACAAATGTATAAATACATATATAATATTAGAGTCTCACCCTGATGAACTTTCAATATTTCATATGAATATATATATAATTAGTACTGTACGACTCAGTGCTTACTCGTTTACCCAGATGAAGCATAATGATTGGACAACTCCTAGATGTCTTGCACACCAGTATAAAACATTATTGTCCTCAAAATATCACCGGTACTTGTAGCTATACTATCAGATATTCTATAAATCATACATATATTAAATCTCAAGCTCCTAGATGTATTACACACTAGTATATAACACTATTGTCCTTAGAATATCACCGGTACTTGTTGTTATACTACCAAATATTTTATGATTGTACAGAATATTCAGAACATACTCTTATGTCATTCTTTTCCTTGGCTTGGTTCTTGAATAACAAAGCTCCTAGATAGATCGTCTACTAGTATAGAGCAAATTGAACCTAGCTCCTAGATGGATTTTCCACTCGTATATAACAACTCGAACTTGTTCCAAGTGCAATAATTTCGTGGCTGAATACCTTGAACACGCTCCATATACACATATCAATATTAAGACTCATTACTGTATCCAAAGTATCTATATAGACCTTCAATACCTGAAGTCTATTTATCAATAGTGAAATATTGATCTCATCCATGATCACTCTAAGCTGAGTTGCATGGACCTACTATTGTTCTATATTTATTAGTCTTCTATTAAGCAATATTGAACTTGTCTCAAGTCGCAGAACTTCCACGGTTGAATTCCTTGAACTTGTTCTATATATATATATCAATGCTTAGATTTTAATCATCTTAGTGTTCGGCGGCACTACTTCCTCAACACTCATCTCAATGTTCAACGCATCATTGCCTCAACACTGATATTCTCATCTTAGTGTTCGACGGCACCACAGCCTCAACAATCATCTTAGAGTTATGTGGAACCATTGCATCAACACTCACCTTAGTTTTATGACGACACCACTGCCTTAACACTCACCTCAGTATTCTGACGGCACCACTCCATCAACACTCATCTCAATATTCGACGACATCATTGCCTCAAGACTCATATTCTCATCTTAGTGTTCGACGACACCACCGCCTCAATACTCATCTTAGTGTTCTGTGGCACCACTGCCTTAACACTCATCTTAGTGTTCTGACGGCAATATTGCCTCAACACCCTCTACAATCAACTAATATTCCAAAGACCCTCTCTTCATTGTTATGGTAGAAGAGGAATACTCCAAGTACCTTAGAGTACAATAGCAGAAAAAAATCAAAACTTGCTCAAATAAGACGTCCATTTAGTACTATTAGACTGTCACCATATAGTGCTTACCACGCAATATTAATCATTCCGCGCTAAGCAGGGTACTTAATGTAGATGGTGGGTTTTTTTTAGGGCTAAAATAGTAAAATATTATGTTTCTGACTCGGGTCTCAGAAATATTGAATTTCATAATTCTGCGAAGAATTTTAAGTCAGATGTTCATCCCTGTCTTTCTCTCTCTGTATGTATATAATCACATGAATGCACCTCCCGTCTGAACCCATCAGATTATGTATACATATACGATCAATTTTATTAGATGAATCAACATTTATCCATGTACAAAATTATTAGAATAACATTGGTGCTTATTACGACATTCCCATATATTCTATGATTTTTACATAACAAATCTCATTGCTCCTAAATGAATTGTCTACTAGTATAGAGCAACTTGATTCCTCTCTACATAACCCGGTTGAGTTCCTAGAGTGACTTTATATCAATATTCAAAACTTAATTGAATAACATTGATTTATCAAAAGGCATGACAAGTCATGCACGAAAGCATTTAGTCGAAGCATCACATCTTCGTATAAACACTAAGTCGTTGTCGCGCCAAATGCAAATCTAAAGCTCCAATTGACCAATCGCTAATGTTAGTCGAGCTTGAATAACACATCTCTAATGTTGGTCGCACTAAAATCCCAATATTAGTCGAAATACAACGAAACCCTAACATTGGTCAACACCAAGTTTCTGACGTATCATCGTAGTCAACTTGTAAAACGTAGCAATGTGTGTGGATGGGACAAAATGTTCTAAACAACATATGTTCCCCTACATGTATAATACGTCATACTAAAAGGGAATCTCATTCCGAATAACGGTCTAGGAGATATGGTTTAAACCCTAGACGAACTACAATTTAAAAACTGACATAATTTCATCTGAAAACTCCTGGAAGGTTGCTGTTTGCTCCGTTTGACAACCGAAACGAGCTCAAAATCTAAATCTTTATATCACGGAGCTATCATCTTACAGATTCTCAGAAAACTCATTTTCGTCTTCACAGCAGTTCAACACATCTCATCATCATTGACATTCAATCTCATTGATCCCAATACCTTCTCTGCTTCCCTCCCTACATATCAATCCTTCTCTTTCCTTTGTGACCTAAACGAAATTGGAATGATCACTTCTTTATTTAGGTCAATTTCGTATAGATTGATCTCTCGAATCTTAAAAGTACTTATACAGTACAAAATGTTTGGTGTTTAAACGATTTTCTCTTGGAACGACTTGGTTCAACTAGCAATAACCTACTCCATCACTTTTTTCCCTTTTACCCTTTAATTGTTTTTACCCACAAGCAGATTCATGTAAAAACACTAGTTATAATTTAATCCAATAGGCTTATGTACCATTGGATCATGAAGGGTTTGTCCTCATTATCTTATACATAGTCCTTAACCTCTAAGTTAGGGGACAAGTTGTAACTTACCTCATCATAATGGATTAATCTCTTCAACTCTTTAATATCTAATGATTAGTTTAGTTTTACTATCAACTACACCAATATACCGACAATGGGTATCGTTTTTCACATATAACCCTTTTTTCTGGGTTCTTCCTATTATTAACCTTTTCGTTGTTATTATTAGGATCTGACATTGTTGTTTAAGAGAATATTATACTCCAGGTTGAATAATAGCTTACTAAAGATCATGAATCTTTCATACTCCAACCTATACAGGTTCATTAGTATCATGGATGAAGTGAAAATAAAATAAAAAATTTAAGTGCACTCTGACTTATGTCACGTTTTGTAAGTTCCATTCTGCAAAAGTATAAACGTGTTCTTAATTGCATTATACATGTTAAACCTTTTATATATAGTCTTGTAAGTGGATTTCATCCCAGAAAACTCAAGTTTAGAAAGAGATACAATGATTGTTTCTAAAACTTTTCTTTTAAGAGTTCCTTAGTTTTTTGTAAGTATTTTCGACATATTTTTTCCACCATAATCTGGTCAATATATCACCTTAAAAATATATAGGCATATACTTTTATCTTTGAAAAATGTATCGTCATAGGTAAAAAAAAGGTTTTAGAATCGTAAATCGGATCGTAACTTATTTTTTAATTTTAAGAAGCAATGTATAAGTTAAATCATGAAACGAAGATTCAGTATCAACTTTAAAACTATTTATTATAATAAGTTTATGTATAATAATAATCTTTGATGTCTTAATTAACAACAAATATAAAATATAGTTGAATAATATCACCGACTAATCACATAGTATAGTGGCTTAGAGGTTAAAATTCCTTACACGAGGTCCAAATTCAAACCTAATTGCCCTTATTTTTGCATTATATAGGTTTTCAACTCCATTCTTATAGATTTGACCAAATTTGTGATTCTGTCTTGGTCAAAATCGTTGACTAACACGAGTCATTTGAGATTCATTTCACGGGCACAATTTGAAGTTTTTTGAGGGAAGTACAGTTATTTTTTATAAAATTTGTTTCCGTATTAAAGACAAAGTATAATCATTTTCGTTGACTAATACGAGTTATTGGAGAATCATTTCACGGGCATGATTTGAAATTTTTTGACGGAAGTACAGTTATTACAAAATTTATTTCCGTATTAAAGACAAAGTATAATCATTTTCTACAAAATTTGTTTCCATATCAAAAACCTAACAATAGCATTAATTATTGTATCAGCTCACAACTAGCAATGCAATTATATAATAATTTGGCTTCATACTAGGTAAAGCAACAGAATGTAATCTCTCTAGAAAGTCCATGTAAATGTTTATGAATAAATGATTATTGGATCTTTCGTTACAGAAATGCCTAACATGAAATTAATTATTGTTGTATCAGATATTCTCTATTTCGGGAGATGCTCTAGGGACCGCATCCTAATTCCTCATCGCAGAGAGAAATTAGATATGCGCCGCAGCCCTCAAAGTAACTTAAACTCAAGGTATAAATTTTCCTTGCGGTTAATCAAGTCACACTCATTCAAGGAACTAACAATCGAAATATGTATTCATAAACTGTTTTGCATGGATAAAAATACAAAGCAAAATGAAAGTGCAAATACAATTTGGAAGTGAAGAAGAACAAAGCAACAACAAAGAAAACTAAGGTGCGGGAAGATCTGCTGCGAAAGGAGGATTAAGTTGGCTATAAATACCAAGCTCATAAACAGGAAAAGGGACTGGAAAATCTGGAGAAAAACTGGACATACGGCATAGAATCATAGCAAGAGTTTAGGTATGAGACTTGTGTAAATTTTTAGCTCAATTGCTCCTTGATTAACATGACTATGATTTCATAGTATATTATTCTTCTGTAACTTATGATGATGAATAATAAAAATGATACAAATCTTTTTCACCCTTGGATGTAGACAATTTGATTGTCGAGACACGTTAAATGTATGAGTCAATTCATTTTTAGTTTTGATTGATTACCATCTTATAAATGTTAGTATGTGTTGATTTTATGATAAGATATCAAATTTTACTATGCTCCAAATTCTATTGGTTGTGATCCAAAGACGCTATATTTTTGGTAATCACAATTTGGCGCTAGAAACAGGGACGAGTAAAGAATTTATTCTACCTGTCCAAATTTTCATCGTTAAAATCTTGAATCTTGATGATTCAAAGTGATATTGTAAAAACCTTACATATAGTTTTACTCTGAATTAATCAGTTGGTGTTTACATAAAATTGGATATTACGTTCATGTGCAATATTTCTTTATTTCATACTTCTCATATATATGTTGAATTTCCCAAAGATATTCTTTTAACCATGGGTTTGAAAATTTGGCTCATTAATTCTCACCAGAAATTGTGTTACATTTATCTAGTTTTTTATTTTTACGTAATTAATTCTTGATTTTTATTAAAACAGTGAAATAAGTTTTGAACTGATTTACCGAATTTGCTATTGATTTATCTTCACTTGAACTTATAAAACCTGAGGAAAATTAAAAAATTATCTAGTTTATGTGTTATATGTCAAATTTTGGTTAGATATTTTTTATCAATCAAATTGTTGTATATACTTATTACGAATGTTAAAACCTTTTGAAACACATAACTTATTATCTAAACTCTTTTAGAACATTGGTAAAGAAACTCCTACAACAACATAAGACTGAGCCAAGAAGAAATCACAATCACGAAAGGGATTACATAAATGGAAACAGTGACACATAGAACCATGCAAGATCAAGATGTTAATATAGGGAATTTGGGGAGTCAGGCAATAGAGGTTCCTCAAGAAAGGGAAATGGTGGAAGAATCACAAGGGCCACAACCCATGAATGATCAATTAAACAATTCTAAAAATCATACAACTAGTCAATCATCTGAAGAATTATCTCAAAATAGTGTCGACCCCATTCATCAACTGATGGAAAAAATGAATGAGATGCGCAAGGAACAACAGATTTGTACAGAAAAAATTACACTTTGACCCAAGAAAACCAAATGCTTAAACAAAAAGCCCAGCATGCTGCGGAACCATCTATAACTAGAATACAGGGGCAAAAAGCAAGCTCCAATAGACCTGCAAGAACAAAGAAAAAAGTCAATAAGGATCAAAGAGTGATGGTAGTGGAACTCGCACATCAGTGGCATGAACCTGTTAGATTAGATCTTGATGATTCAGTGTTGCAAAATAACAGATGGCAAAAATATTGTGAGGACATGGAGCAAATGCGAGAAGAAATTAGAATTTTGAAAAATAAAGAAGGAGGACGACTTGAAGAAGTGATAAAAGAAGCCAGAAGAACACCGCTGGCACCACACCTTGCGTATGCGTCAATACCGTAAAAGTGCAATCTTCCTATTTTCGAATGCTATGATGGGACCAAGGATCAAGCGACTCACCTGAAATACTACAACCGCATCATGGCCCGATGGGAACGAGATGATATTGTTATGTGTCGGTATTTTCCATCAAGCTTGAAAGGGACATCCCTAACGTGGTATGATAACCTTCCTGAAGGATCAGTGCATTCTTACGCACAATTGACCCGCAAATTCCTAGAGACATATATGTATAATAAACCCGCAGACGCAGGGATGGACAAGTTATTTTCCTTGGAATCTTGGACAGAGGAGACCATCCGAGACTATACGGATCGATGGCAGACGATCTGTCAAGCAATAGGCGATGTAACTCCAGAAATTGCTATTAACTGGTACAAATAGTGGATAGCCAACCGAGAAAGCCCACTCTTTGTTGGTATTTATGATAAAAATCCAAAAACTGAAGGGGACCTCAGGGATATTATCAAAAAATATGCAAGATTGCAGGATATTCAAAAGAAACATCCGAGAAATCCCAGCATCATAGGGATACCAACATGGCAAATGTTGTAGAACCATTAACAAGCTCCGGAAAGAGGGTTGCGGGAGAAAATCCCGATGTTGAATCAAAACGAGGAATGACAGATGATAGAAGAAATTTATCCGCCGATTTGAGGAGCAAGTTTTCACTAAACTTAACACCCCTTACCCACAAATTTTAAATGCAATAAAGAACATGCAAGATTTTCTTTGGCCATGGTCAAAAGGAAAGCAGCCTGAACACACATTGAATTCGAAGGAGCATTGTGAATTTCATTGCTATCAAGGCCACTCCACCAGCCGATGCAGATATTTGAAGATGCTAGTTCAAAAATTGATTGATGCGGGGGAGCTCAAAGAATTTATTTATTTGCCCGATCCTCCACCAAGGCACAATATGGGAAGAACTGTAAATATTCCGCATAATGATCAAACTATCAATATGATTTCCTATTCTGAATCGGGTCAATCATCTATGAGTGTAGCTATTGATAAGAAGATGCATAAAAGGGTTTACAGTCATGAAGTCTTTAAAGTTGTGGGAAGAGTAACTGAAATATGGGAAGAATGGATGGCTTCCCCGGTAACTTTTTCAGCGGACGAGGTTGATCAGGAGATTGAAACGCACAACGATCCGTTGGTGCTTACTCTTCCAATATCAGGATGGAATGTCAAAAAAATTCTTATGGATGGGGGAGGTTCTCTTAATGTATTATTTTATGATACCTTCCAGAAAATGGGATTAAAAGATGATCATCTTACACCATCTTGCTATACATTCTATGGGTTTAATGGGATAGCCTCAAAACCAAAAAGGGAAATTTTACTTGATGTTACGGCTGGACCGATCAGTATTCTGACTAAATTCAGTGTAGTGGAAGCTCCATCTCCATATAACGCCATCATTGGTAGGCAATGGGTTCATCAGTTGAAAGAGGTAACTTCAACATATCACCAATTCTTGCGATTCCCGACGCCGCAAGGGGAGATGGAGATAAAAGGAGATCAAAATGAAGCAAAATCTTGTATTCTTGCAGAAATCCGCATGAATGAAGAACGGTTACAGCAGCAACAAAATAGGAAAAAAGAACGAAAGATGAAGGCTAAGGAAGAAGACTTGAGCCAATATTTGATTAAGACTACGGGAAGTGAGGTAGAAAGATACAAATAAAAGTATTCTGATGGAGGAAAGCATTATGAAAGTTGATGAGGGTAGTCTTCCAACATAGCAATTAAAGGGGACTCCCACATTATTAGGAGCTCCCAAATCTACTTTTGCATCAATTGAAGAAAATAAGAATATCAACATAGGAACAGAAGATTTCCCAAGAATGATTAAGATCGGAACACTGATGGAAGCAGAGAGAGAATTTGATATGGTTACTCTACTTAGATATTATGTGGATATTTTTACATGGAAGATGGAGGACATGCCAGGCATTGATCCATCCATTGTACGACATGAGTTGCATATGCATCCGTGTACTATACCTTTTCGGCAACGCATACGCAAGGTGGAACCTAAATATCATTTGTCAGTTAAAAGGGAGTTAAAAAAGCTCAGGGATGCAGGGTTTATTCGAGAAGTGTGATACCCAACTTGGATTTCAAACATGGTGATTGTACCAAAAAATAATGACGGAGTAAGAATTTGCATAGACTTCACCAACTTAAACAAAGCATGCCCAAAGGATAGTTATCCGCTTCCCAGCATTGATCAGTTGGTGGACGTTGTTGAAGGACATGAAGCTTTATCCTTCATGGACGGACATTCAGGGTATAATCAGATTGCTCTAGCTGAAGAAGACCAAGAACACACTGTAACCCCACACGGTTTGTACTGCTATACCAGAATGCCATTTGGGCTAAGAAATGCAGGAGCAACATATCAGCGGTTGGTAGACGCAATTTTTAAACCATGGATAGGCCGCACCCTTGAAGTCTATGTAGATGACATGTTGATAAAAAGTAAACTCTCAAAGGATCATTTACAAGACTTGAGAGAAATATTTGAAGCTTTAAGGAAATTCAGAATGAAAGTCAATCCAGATAAATGCATTTTTTGGGTTACGTCAGGAAATATTTTGGGGTATTTGGTTACCAGAAAAGGGATTGAAGTTGATCCGGCAAAAATACAGGCAATTGTTGATATGCCATCTCCAAGGAATGTTAAAGAAGTACAGAAATTAAATGGTTGTTTGGCCACACTCAGCATATTTATTGCTAGATCATCAGACAAATGCAAGCCCTTTTTTGATACTTGGAAAAAGAAAAATAAATTTGTATGGAACGATAATTGTGATCAAGCCTTCCAAAGTATTAAAGCTTATCTCGCCACATTACCTGCACTACAAAAGCCAGAACCTGAAGAAGTGCTCACCTTGTACATAGCCGCAACAGAAGATGCTATAAGTGCAGTATTGGTGTGAACAAATGACAAAGTAGAAAAACCAGTGTATTACATCAGCAAAACTCTTAACCTTGCAGAAAGAAACTATACCAAAATTGAACAATTAATTTTAGCACTGGTTTTTGCTACCCAGAAATCACGCACGTATTTTCTGACACATTATGTGCGGGTACCAAGCAAAGCTCCACTAGAGTCTGTACTGAAGAATGTGGGAATAGCATGAAGAATAACAAAATGGAATGCACAATTGGAATAGTTCCACATCTTATTTGAAATACAAACTGCACAAAAGTCGCAAGTCTTGGCAGATTTCCTTACGGATTTACCATTAGATGATGATTTTAAAATCCAAGGTTTGCCCCGAATAGTAGATGATGATTCCCAAGATATTCTAAGTTCTGTAAATTCCCGCAGATGGGAAGTATTTGTTAAAGGAACACGAAATAAAGAAGGTGCGGGTATTGGAATTGTGATTACAACTCCCACGGGAGACCGAATGGTACATGCATTTCGACTTGAGTTCGGTGAACATACAAATAACATAGTGGAGTATGAGGCTGTGGTTCATGCTCTTCGACTCATCATTGAACTGGGGATAAGTGATGTGCGACTCACAAGTGACTCACAATTAATAATTTAGTAGGTTGAGTTAGTAAATTTAAAGCGCTTGATGAAGATTTGATAGAATATAAGAATCTGGTGCAAAAGCTGGCATCTCAAATTCCAAATATAATCTTTCGACATTTATCCAGAGATAAGAATCGCCATGCCGATGCACTAGCATTTATTTCTTCCATGATAAAATATCAGAATACATCAGCAGTCAAAATTGGGCGTATTTATGAACCGTCAATTAAGGTGTGGGCAGTCGAGAACATGGAATAAGTTGGGGAAGATATTGAATATGCAGTTGTTAAGGATGATATAAATTTTCCACAAAGAATCAGAAAATAAGTTATCCAGAGAAGATTGGAAGATTTCAATACATCAATACTTGCAAAATGGGATTTTGCCCGCAAACACTAAAGAGGCAAGAAAGGTGCAATCAAAATCTTTGAATTATCAGTTGCGGGATAAAATTCTGTACCGCAAATCCTGTTTGGGACCGTTACTTCGATGTTTATCACAAGAAGAAGGACAACGAATTTTCAAAGATATACATTATGGAGATGCGGGAAATCATAGCGGAAGACGATCACTTGCATTAAAAGCAAAAACGCAAGGGTATTACTAGCCATTTATGCATAAAGATGCAGAAAATATGGTAAAAAGATGTGAAGAATGTCAGCGCTATGCAAAAAGAATCAAAGCTCCCGCAACCTAACTTAATTCCGTACTCATCCCCTGGCCATTTGCAAAATGGGGGACAGACATTGTTGGACCATTAGTAGAAGGTACTCAAAAAATAAAATACTTGATTGTAGCCACAGACTATTTCACTAAAGTGGGTGGAGGCCAAAGCTATTGCACATTTTAGAGATACAGATGTTTTCAAATTTTTATTTGAGAATATAATTTGTAGATTTGGAATTCCGGTAGCCATAGTTTCAGATAATAGACAACAATTACAAGGGAAAAATATCGATATTTCAATATCCAAAAGAACAAATCAACTCCGATTTATCCATAAAGCAATGGACAAGCCAAAGCAACAAATAAGACAATTGCCATGAATTTGAAGAAAACTCTCGATGGCCATCATAAACGATGGTGTGAACAGCTTCATAATACATTATGGGCATATCACACAACAAGGAGAGAATCCACTGGAGAGTCACTATTTCTTCTTACTTATGGAGCACAAGCAGTTATTCCAACGGAAGTCATTTTACCTACAACAAGAACAAAAGCATGGGAGAAAAACTTGAACTCAGACCTAATGCTTGAAAAGTTGGATGAGTTAGAAGAAAGAAGAGAAGTTACACTTCAAAAAATGGAAAATTACTAAAGAAGATTGGCAAGAGAATACAATAAGAAAGTAAAGTTGTGGAACTTTGTGGAAGGATAATATGTTCTACGGCAAATCCCGGAATACCAAATGGATAAAAAAGCAGGAAAGTTTTCACCTACATGGGGAGGACCTTACATTATACAAGATATTGCGGGACAAGGATCCTACCATTTGCGTAATATGAATGGAGAAATTTTACAGCATCCTTGGAACGCACAATATCTCAATCCATATTACCCATGACTAGCAATGCAATTATACAATAATTTGGCTTCATACTAGGTAAAGTAGCAGAATGTAATCTCTCTAGAAAGTCCATGTAAATGTTTATGAATATATGACTATTGGATCTTTCGCTACAGAGATGCCTAGCATGACACTAATTATTGTATCAGGTACACTCCAATACAGGAAGTGCTCACTAGCAATGCAATTATACAATAATTTGGCTTTATACTAGGTAAAGCAGCATAATGTAATCTCTCAAGAAAGTCCATGTAAATGTTTATGAATATATGACTATTGGATCTTTCGCTACAGAGATGCCTAACATGACATTAATTATTGTATCAGGTACACTCCAATTCAGGAAGTGCTCACAACTAGCAATGCAATTATACAATAATTTGGCTTCATACTAGGTAAAGCAGCAGAATGTAATCTCTCTAGAAAGTCCATGTAAATATTTATGAATAAATGACTATTGGATCTTTCGTTACAGAGATGCCTAACATGACATTAATTATTGTTGTATCAGATATTCTCCATTTCGGGAGATGCTCTAGGGACCGCATCCTAATTTCCTCCTAGCCAGAGAGAAATTAGATGTGTGCCGCAGCCCTCAAAGTAACTTAAACTCAAAGTATAAATTTTCCTTGCGGTTAATCAAGGCACACTCATTCAATGAACTAACTATCGAAATATATATTCATAAACTGTTTTGCAGGGATAAAAATACAAAGCAAAATGAAAGTGCAAATACAATTTGGAAATGAAGAAGAACAAAGCAACAACAAAGAAAACTAAGGTGCAGGAAGATCTGCTGCGAAAGGAGGATTATCCCGGACATCTTTGCGCTTGTAAATCTTGGAAAATCCATCAGCTTTTACTTGGTCAAGAGTATTGTTGACTGCTTTTGCAATTAAAACTCGAGTTTCGGCTCTTAACCAAGAAATATAAGCTCTTCTATTTTCAAGCTCTTTTTTGTACTGATTTACTTCGACTTCGAAATTTTGGACTTTTGTTTTCCAAAATTTTATTTTCCCTCTCTCAGAAGATAAGTCCCGAACAAGGATTTCATTCTTCAGAGCTTCATGTTTTAATTTGTCCTGCTCATTTAACTTTAGAAGATAAAAGCTCAAGTTGAGCGTGCTTTATTGGATTTGGTAGAGGCAAGCTCTAGATGAGTTTGTGTTTCATTAGCCTTGATAGAAGCTAGATCTAGTTGCTTGTTGAGTTCTTCCATCTTAGTATTTGCAGCACCAAGCTCTCCTTCAGCTTTAGCAGCTCTTGCGGCTGCATCTTTAAATTTTTCTTCAAAACCTGAAACAAAAGCAACGGATTAATCAATGCGGGAATAATATTAAATTTCAAATATGCGGTAAAATAGGATACCTCTTGCGAGGGATTCAAGCTCTGCTAATTCGCGACCCATTGCATCCTTAGTAACATCAAGAAAATCATATTCTCCCGAAAGCTTATTATAATTGGCAGTGAGTTGTTGAAGATTTTATTGACACCGATTTAACTCTGTTTCATTATTTCACAATTGATTCAATTTAGATGTACACCTTGCTACTTCTTTGTGCAAACGGAAAATGTCGCTCTCATGATGAAGAACAGAATCGGACAAATTACGGATTCTAACTTGAGCATTCGCAAGAGCTTTCCCTTTAGCATGAGCTTCCAAAGCTGAGTTATCTCTGTCTTTGATCAGCTGAGTTATGTACGAAGAAAGCTGAGAATAGTGATACGATCCGGAACGAGAGAATCTCGCAAGGATATTCCGACGTTCTACACAAAGTTTGTGGTTCTCTTCTTCCAGTCTATCAGATCTTGCCCGTGCCTCAAGAACGCAATCTTTAGTCCACGATAAAGTAGCATCAAAACTCCGCCATCTTGCGAATTTTATCCTCAAATAAAAGCCGATGTTGTGATTCTAATTCATCATACTTTAGTGTGACCAAATCATGACTATCAACAAGTTCGTTAAATCTTGTCTTGACCTCCACATTCTCATTGTTAACTCTCACTACATGATCTCTCAACTGCGTATTTCTATGCCGCATCCTAGACATAAGTTCTGAATCCCCCGCTGATCCCATGAAGCAATTCAAAAAACAAGTAAAAAATTTAAGAAAAATTGACAAGATAGAAAGAATTAAACCTTCATTCTGAAGATCAAGCAATTGTTGGCGGAGCACGTCATTTTCCCGCTTCAAACCCAAAGCTTCATTTTTTACGGTCCTAAATTGGGACTCCATCATTGTGGACCGCGCTTTGAAGAATTTGTACGCCGTATGTGTGGCGTTTTGACCCCGTGCAAGCTGCAAATTACAGAATTAAAGTTATAAATAAAACTAAAAATAAGAAGAAAACAAAGGATAAAAAAACAATAAGAATACCTGTAGAAGAGCTTGTTGCGGGAAAGAGTATACTTCTCCGTCCGCGAGCGCAATTGTTTCCGCAAGAGAAGAAGGTTCGTTTATGCGGAATGTGGGGTCAACAGGTTGACCTTGACCTTTTAGCCAAGCATCTTTAACCATCTCGTATGGAACAGACCGCATGCACTCCCGCAGGCGTGAAACCGAAGCACTATTCGATTCCACTGGCAAAGAATCGCTTGGAATAGATAAAAGCTCCTTTGACATGAACCAACGGAAGGCTTCTTCTTCTTTATCCAAAAGACTTGAATCTTCTGCGATTCCCTTGCCTTTAATCTATTGTGGGATCTCTTTATTTGGCTGTGATGCATCATCAACAACCACGCTCGCGACGTTAACTACGGTAGGAGAAGTTTCTACCATAATATTTACGGGCACACCACCCGTTGCTCTAGAATCCGCTAATTCATCTGCTTCCGCAGCATGTGCTCGCGTATCCACTTCTGTTGAAGTAATTCTAGGATCACCTTGAGTAATGCGATCCTCTTTATCTGTTGAATCATCTTCACTTGTGGCAGCTTCAAGTGGCTCATCAACGAATAAAGGAGAGAATTGGAGAAAGAAGGAAGGATCAGGAACGACAGCTTGGTGCGAGAAATTAACCGCAGCATCTGAAATTTCTTCCGCAGCACCAACTTGTTCCGCAGACTGAAAGTTTGTTATTTGAAGAGGTATGTTCTGCTCTTCTTCACGTCTCTCTGGAGCGGAGCTTCCTTCACCTCTAAATATTGGATGATGAAGGGGAGAATCTTGAATTTCTCTCTCTTCCCTGTCGGTGGAAGCCCGGGGTGCACCATTAACCTTCTTCTGACCCTATTAATAAACCGCAATGATTCATTGAATGAAATTCATAAGGATTATTAGAATTCATTAGGTTAAAAAAATATCTTTTCTGCATGAGCTGCGGCTTTGCGCTTCACTCCCGCGTCACCTTTTGTGCTCTCATCAGTTTGCGGCTATAAAAAAAAGAAATTTTAACCACCAGAGAGAAATTTTAACCATTAAGCAATATATAAAGTATGATATAAAAAGATAGAGAGAAACTTTACGTACCACAATGACAAGTGAAAAGTTGAAACCAGTAAAATTTAGCCGCCAAGGGCAGTAACCATCAAAACGTGTAAGAAGATTGTAGACCACATTGTCTGGGACAAAACCGTAGACCTATGGACCCTCAATGACTAGAGGGGTGCGGTACCATTTGAAATCGTGATCCTCGCGGATTTTTTCCTTTAAAGGAACTTGTGTCCCTGGAATGAATTTCAGCTTGGAATTATCAATTTCCGCTAGCAAGCGGAATCCCTCACCACCTTTGCGGCCCGGGCCAGCACTCCATTTCTTGTAATTCTCCGCGGCAATGTTGTTCGCATATGTGGCATGAAAGTTCTCGACTGTGTAATGTTTACGCTCCACAGGGTTAGGAACATAACATGTAAAGTTGGTTCTTCCTTGTCTTCGCATGCTACATTCGTCCAGCACGCGCCACCAATTTCCATTATATTGAGTTAAGGAACGGACTAAGCCATGCTGGGATTGTCTATGGCTGGCGAGAACCTCAAATTGAAAAGGATTTTTGCTCTGGTACAAAGGAAGTTGTAGGCCTGCATCTAATGCTCCAGTAGGAATTAATAGCTTGTTGTTGTTGTAATCAAACTCTTCCTTCATTTACATTGAAATTTCAACTTCAACATGATCATAGAAGGAGACTTTGAATCGAAGAAGATGATTTTTCCTTTTGAATTCCTCAAGGTTCACGGACCTAAAACTACAGCTTTCGTGAGACCGCTTGTTCTTGAGAGCAGGATTGCTGGACGCAACAAGAACACTTGCGGGCTTTGTAGAGTCAGAAGGATGATTTTTCTATACAGGGTAGAGAGATGACTTCCTAATCAAAGGTTGATCATCTTGATGAGAAGCATCACCAGCAACTTTACCATCATTTCTTCCAGCCATGATAAAGTTTTATCTACATGAAAAAACCCAAAAAAAGATAAATACACCATGAACAGAAATAAGAAGAACAACAAGATGAAAGATACAAGGCAGAAGAACAACAAGATGAACGCATAATCAGAATGCCGACTAGCAAACAATTTTTTGATCAAGAGAAAGAAAAAATCATAATAAAGTAATCAAACTTCAAAACAGAGGAATCATCATCATCATCATTTACTCCAACAAATAATAAACACAGAAATAAGAACATCATCAGTATCATCATCATCACTGTTTACTCTAAAAAGATTCAGTAAAAAAAATGAACAAATACATGAAAGAAAAAGTCAAGAGAATTACCTGTAAGGAAACTGAAGACAGAAAAGAATCAAATGATTGAGTGAACAGGAAACTTGATCCCGATGCAAATGTTCTTGATCACAAAAGCTTGGGATAATGAAAAGACGCTGAAGAATCTTTGAAAAGCTCAGAAGAATGAAAAGCACAAAGACTTTAAGAAAAAGAAGATAAATGATATAAAGAATAAAATGAGGGATATGATTAACTTTAAATAGGAGAAAGATAAAACGGAAGAACCGTCGAAAACTGAAAAAGGGAGAAACTTTATCAGAGATTTAATTACTTCGAAACCTCCAGCTGACAAAACGTGGGAAAAGATGTTACTGCTAGCGAAAAAATCGGAAGAAAGTGAAACTAAGCATGGAAAGAGGAGTTATTGCATGTGTGAAAATCAGAAAGGTAGTAATTATTATTTTTCTTTTTCTAAATTTTTTCCATGTGTCAAAATTTGAAAGAAAAAAGGGGGCAAATTGTGAGGGAATAAATTCCAAGCTACACGTGTTCAAAAACTATTGGAAAAGTAACAAGTTACGATGGGACGAGAAACACTGAAACAAAACCCTTTGAGAAGTACTGAACAGACATCTGAAAATTCGATAAGATTTGAACCTGACAGCATTGTTGCATGATCGACACGTAGGTTGCGGGAAATAAGACACACTTCTCGAAACAGATATCCTTGCTGACTGACTGACACCCAAGTTGCGGGAAAGCCTGACACAGTAAAAGGAAATGATGAGCATCGATGCATGAGAGACACATATCAGATTTACAAGTTACGGAACAAAGAAAACTGAAGCATGACAAATCACTTTCAAGGGCTACGTGTCAGACATGCTGTGACTCTAATAAAACCGCAATGTTCATCCAAATCCACAAACAACAACTTGAACGCAAGTCCGCAGAAGAGTTGCGGGACATCTAACGAGAAACCAAGAGAAATAAGCAAAGCGCATGCCAAGTCTTGGGGGAAGCACGATCAAGCCTTACGAAAAATACAAAGAAGTCTTGCGAGATTATACTTTATTCCAAAGAATGGATAAGAACAAGTAGATGGAAAGGTAAATTGGGGGGACCCATCAAGTTCGCTATAAATACCAAGCTCATAAACAGGAAAAGGGACTGGAAAAATTGGAGAAAAACTGGACATAAGGCATAGAATCATAACAAGAATTTAGGTATGAGACTTGTGTAAATTTTTAGTTCAATTGTTCCTTGATTAACATGACTATGATTTTATAGTATACCATTCTTTTGTAACTTATGATGATGAATAATAAAAATGATACAAATCTTTTTCACCCGTGGATGTAGACAATTTGATTGTCGAACCACGTTAAACGTCTGAGTCAATTCATTTTTAGTTTTGATTGATTATCATCTTATAAATGTTAATATGGGTTGATTTTATGATAAAATATCAAATTTTACTATGCTTCAATTCTATTGGTTGTGATCCAAAGACGCTAGATTTTTGGTAATCACAGTTCTAATAGGAAAACAATGCTGAGCACATTTCCAAATAAAATGGAAAATACTAGGAGGAAATTATTCCTCCAGAACTGGTTCCAATTTAAATTACTAGGGGTAGCACCGTAGCATTATTCAAAATGTTAGCAGATTTTACCAAAAAAAAAAAAAAAAATCTCCATTTCTAGTGGGACAACACGTAGTTGCGTTAATGTAGTTTGAGTTGAGTGGAGGTAACAAACAAGCAGGTTCAACCAGATGCTGGACCTGTTACAGGCGTAGAAACTAAATACTCGAATATTTAGTTTACGGGACACTGCGTAGTTGTGTTAATGTAGTTTGAGTTTAATGGAGGACGTCGAGTTTTATCTGAATTCAAACTACTAAGTTGGACAAAGTCTTAGGAAATGGTCGCGTGTCAAGTTGATTAGTGATTAGCACCGGAATCTAGAGATCTTATCATCAAGTATTCTTGATTTTCCTTCACTTGTTTATAACCCGGTATACCTTTAATTCATGGCCCATTTAATAGGTTTCATCGTTCTTTCATCATCTTCTATAAATATTAATTGGTGTAACTAAAAAAATGAGCAATTGCGGAAAAGGATTTCGTTTATTTGTTTTAGTTTTAAATGAACCAAAAATATAGAAAACGATGAAAAGAAAATTACAGTAGGAAACATTGGCAGTCAAAAAATAACTTTTAACTAATTAAGGGTGTTGTTAGGGGTGTACAGAGTATCTGTTACACATTTAGATTAAACAAATTTCCACCCCAACCAAAAATTGGTATTAGTTGGAAATTGGACAAGAATATCCATTTTTTAGAGACTCCCATCCATATATACCCACTTCATCTAACAGGTTCAACAGCAAATAACTTTCAACTTAGTAGTTTGAATTAGTAGAGTCGTTTGTGGATTTAAATGCCCGTTCCACACATTTTTTCCTCTGGTAAATGCCTTTTAAATATTATCCAAGTTACTGTACTACATAACAGGGTATCATGATATGCAGACTCAAAGAAGTACTATTAATCCCCACAAGCAAGTCTGTTGAATGAATCCCACACTATTTGACACATCCCAGGGAAGGAAGAGAAAAGCAAGCACTATATATATTTTGGATGTATTTTTTTGGGCCGAAGGAAATTTGGGAGAGACATCCGAGATAGCTTTAGCATTTCAAACATGGGAGGCGTTTGATAAGCATGAACAGGGCTTGAAGTCTCAGTAGAATCTCCTCGAGCAGTAGCCTTTTGCATTGAATGTGAACTCATTCCCGAAAGTATATATCCCCTTCCTGTTGACTCATAAATTTTCTTGCTCCCGATCCTTGACCATACCTCTTGAAGCTCTGCATCCAATGCAACTGACAACTTGTCACCGGCCCGCATAGAAGCACTTTCTGATATCCACATCCTACAACGATCAATTATTGCTCGTGCATTAGGCAGATCACCTTTATCTGCAGCAGCACGTGCAAAACGCATTGCCTCAGCAGCTCGGAACAGATTTTTCTGCCTATCAACCTCTACAGAAACAACCAAATCTTCAGTAGGACTTCTGGGTCTATAAATTTTCACTTCTATAGCATGTGTAGTAATGGATTCTTTCGTGAAAGGGTCTCTATATGTACACCTAACACTAACCAGCTTCATCTGATTGCTCGTATCCTTGTCTACTACAGCTGGAATGTTAACCAGCAAAAGTACATCCCTCTCTTCATCTGCATGCAACTCCCCGATGTCTATAAATCCTATTTGATTATCGCATGATATTTTAGAGGAATAACTCCCTGCTTTTGGTTGGCTAAGACAAAGATCAAGTTCAAGAGATTGTATTTGTACTTACAAGTCTTGTGCAACTACACCAAGGAGACCACCGATGCATTGAGCAAATGCATCTTGTATTAGTCCCTCATTTTCAATAAAAGAAAATGTTCCCTTGGAACCCTCGGCAATTGAGTGCAACGTGATGGGATCATGGTCTTCACCAAATCCAAATGTATGGACTGGAAATTTCAACCTTAACTTCTCTTGAAGGTGGATTCTATTCTTAACTGTGTCATGCCCGTCAGATAACAGCATGATGCTACAAACAGGATTTTTGTGTCTTCGGTCTTCAATTACTTTTGCACCCTTTTTAAGTCCCTCTAAAATGTTAGTCTCACCACCAGCAAACAAGTAATTCACAGCTTGTAGTGCATATTGTTTTCCAGAATCAGTCATTAGGAAAAGGGGGAAGAGGCGGCGGGCATTAGATGAGAAGGTAACAACGAATATTCTGTCAAAAGGGCCAAGGTTCTCTATCACAAACCCCATGGCTCGCTTCAACAACAGAATCTTTGTACCTGTCATGCTACCACTTACATCAAGAATGGTGACAAGATCAACTGGAGCACGACGAGTTGGAGATGGTATATCACTATTAACTTGATTCTATCGGTGACATGAGCTTTGAGATTAATTAGTACATGGAAGTTTTTTTGCGATATTGATTGACGAGCAGCTGACAGTTCACTGGATGTTTTGATATCTATGGACCTAATGATTGATATATCATTAGAGGGAAATTTAAACTGGAAATCTAAGGGATCATCATCATTGAAGTGAAATGGCTCAGAAGATTTGGAATTTGATGTAATGTTCCGATTAGAATTTGTTTGAAAAGGAATACAGGAGGGTAATGTGGCTGGTGTCGTATTAATATGGGATGGCCATGTAAGAATGGGGAGGACTCTTGTCGGTCCACTGGTTGGTTTGGTAATAGGGGAATGAGAAGGGATATCTAATAAGAAACTCTCCCAGACCGAGTCCTCAGGAGCAGTTACTTCGTCATCCTCAATTCAAGGCATTACTCAGCTGTTATTCCATGATCCTCAATTCATGTATTTTGTTATTTTTTGATTTAACAGACTTTTGTAAATTGTGTATATATAGATCTGAAAGCATGAATACGATGGCTATCAAAAACATTTTTCTCTTTATGGTATCAGATCTATATATCTCTAACGAGTAAAAGATCCAACTTTTTTTTTGTTCCTCATTACTCTGAGTTCAACACGATGTCTGAAAATGCCTCTGAAGTATCTTCTCCCAGGCACCCCACAATCTCTTCGGTGCTCAATCACTCCACCTTAATCTCTTTTAATGCTGCAGCACAACTTCCGGTCAAGCTCACCCATGACAACTATACTTCATGGAAGGCACAGTGGGATGTTCTCTTATATGGTTATGATTTGCTTGGCTTCATCAATCGAACCAAGCCATGTCCTCCAGAAACTATATTTGAGAATGATAATTATGTTTCTAACCCTGATTTTTCTCTCTGGATGCGACATGATAAACTCTTGTTTCATGGGATCATCTCTTCCCTCTCTGAAAAAGTCCTTCCACGGGCAACCTCTGCCAAATCATCTGCTGAAGCCTGGGATCGCCTTGCCAAAACGTATGCAAATACCTCTTCCTCTCGCACCATGGGCCTTACTGAACCTCTCACCAATATCATCCAAGGCACCCAGTCTGTAGCTGACTATTTGGGAACCATTCAGATAATAGAAGATGACTTAGCCACAATCGATCAACCTGTTTCCGATGCTCACCTGGTCAACCATGTATTGAATGCACTCGGAACCGAGTATAAGGAAATATCTGTTGTTATACGGGCCAGAGATTCCATCATTAGTTTTGAAGAACTCCATGATAAGCTCACTGATTATGAGTCTTATCTCAAGCACGAAGAAAGTCGACACAGTACCTCCATCACTGCCAATGTTGTTCGTTTCTCTCAACGGAAGTATGGCAACCAAGGCAAGAGACACAACCCGTCTTATTCCAATACTCACTCTTCTAGTCCAGGTCAGCGGCCATCTCCTTTGTGGAACACCAACACACCCTCCACTGTCGCAGCAATAAAATTTCCCATCCTTATGCCAATGCCATCTGCCAATTTTGTGACAAAAAGGGCCACACTGCGCGTGTTTGCCGGACCGCCAAACGCCTCATGAACCAACCTACAACCAATCTCACAACCACAACTCGTGACGGAACACAAAATTCCAATTGGTTGCTTGACTCAGGAGCCTCTCACCATGTCACATCAGATTTCAACAATCTCTCCCTCCATAAGCTTTTTGACGGACCAGATGACATAGTCATCGGTGATGGTACAGGTTTGCGTATCACCCACAACGGTTCTTCCAACCCTTCTACACCCTCCAAAAAAAATTCTCTTGCTAATGTTTTATGTGTTCCTTCTATGCATCGGAATTTAATCTCTGTTTCACAATTTTGCAAGACAAATCACACCTCCATTGAATTTTTTCCTTCTTCTTTTTGTGTGAAGGACCTAACTATGGGGACAATTCTCACGCGCGGAAGGAGTAAGAATGATGTCTATGAATGGCCAAGTCTGCAAGATTCCAACTCTGTGGGAAAGCAAGCCTATGTTGGTGTCAAAACTTCCATTGACTATTGGCATGATAGACTCGGCCACCCATCCACAAATATTCTCACCCATGTCATATCTCACTTCAAGCTTCCTACTCATTTGAATCAATCCAAGTTTTCCTTTTGTGATTCCTCTCACTGGAGTAAAAGTCAATGTTTACCTTTTGGTGTTTCTAGCTTGCAAAGTCGTGAACCTTTAGATCTTCTTTACACAGATGCTTGGGGTCCATCCCCTATTTGTTCAATTGATGGACATTCCTATTATGTTATCTTTGTTGGCCATTTTACAAAGTATTCTTGGTTGTTTCCATTAGCACACAAATCTGATGTTTCCTCTCTTTTCCCAAGTTTTTAAACAATGGTTGAGAAATTCTTCAAAACATAAATTCGCACTATTTACTTTGATTGTGGCACAGAGTATCAAGGTCTAAAAATACTATTCGCAAATTCTGGTATTCAACATTTAATTTCTCCACCATATACACCCCAACACATTTCTTCCGCTGAACGTCGTCATCGTCACATTGTTGAAACCGGTCTTACTTTGCTTCATCGTGTTTCCTTACCTTTGTCCCTCTGGTCATTTTCCTTCAAAACTGTTATGTACCTCATTAGTCGTCTTCCTACTCCTATCCTTGATCATAAATCACCATTTGAAAGCCTTCTCCATACTCGCCCAAATTTTCTTCCTTTACGTATTTTTGGTTGTCTTTGTTACCCTTGGCTCCGTCCTTATACAAACCATAAACTTGACCAGCGTTCCAAGTCTTGTATCTTTCTCGGCTATTCATACCTTCATCATTCTTACATTTTTTTTGAGCCAGTTGCTCACAAATTCTATTTTTCACGTCATGTCCAGTTTG